>CAIGRR010480335.1:0-12286 GCA_903798365.1 Fraxinus sp. 1973-6204 | reverse complement strand
ATAAACATGAAATAGACACCAAGAATAATGTCAAATTCTCTCTCTCTCTCCCCCACATTTGTGGGCTGTCAGATTGTTATCACATGGGATCGTTTACACTACTGCTCAATATGGGCTTTTTGAGTGCGTCTTTTGGTCCATATTATGGGCCCACTTACAGTGAATTTGAAACCCTCTAATTCGTTTTACTTTAATTTCTATTTACATAGATTTGTTCCTCCCATTCGATGACATTATCATTCAACACAAACCAAGTAAAAAAAAAATTTGCTTTGTTATTTATAGTTCCGATTAGACAATAGACCTACAAATTATGTTGTCGTATACAATTTTAGGATTCTCGAACATATACCCATTCAGTGATTAAATTATTCTTGCGTTCAAATTGATAAACATTGAGCAATAGTCTTTGTGACACGATAAAAATCGTGAATTATTGACACGTCTGCGAATAATACTTGTGCTCTATCCTAAATATGGTTCATGTACTTATAAAATAGTAATATTTTAATATACAATTTGCATGTAAATTATTTTTGTTGATAATTATTTATTGGTGCAAATATATAAAAAGGTTTGACTTTTGTGGCACTATGATAAGACTTTCACGGATATATCTTCAATTCCCTCCATCTTAACAAAATCAAAGAATAATTATTAGAGTTGGTCCAAATTCGTGATTCGTGACTTAAGTTTCGTACAGTTGTAAACAGATTATTTACAATAAATTACTGCAATTGGCTTAATGTCACTGTATTATATAATTATTCAAGCTTTAGAACAATTATAGGTTTTACTTTAAAGAAATTGAAATTTGCGATCGAGCTCTCTAAGCATTACCACTTACAACACTGAGATATTAAAATTTCTAAATTATTAATTTTAGAATCCAGAGATTCATATTTTCTTTTGGAGCAAACAATATTGTAATGCACGCCGGTAAAAAGTACATTTTGTTGTAGTGAATGAATAGAAGAGTCAAATCGATGAGCAGAATGGGGAGAGTAGGGACGTAAATTAAACCGCTTATTATCATAATTGATACGTTGTTTTGTCTCTAAAGTCGCCAAATTTGAGATGACATGAGAAGGTCTCATGGAAAGCTCAAATTTTGGTAGCCAAGAATAAATGCCCACCTACATCATTCTAATCGTTTGTCACTTAAATCTTTTATATGAATATCACATAAACTCGCACCACTGCTAATAAGGGTATTCCAGTAAAATCAAGATCATCACAATGTCTCGTTGATGTGAAACTTTTGTTTGCACGTATCCAATATATCAACTAAAATACTAATTATAATCTTGCTATACTACATACTATTAACCAACAAGCACATGTACAATATGTCAAGTATCGTAGCTTAGTCATAATGATTTCTAATTTCTCTCAAAAATTGCATTTATATTCAAATTGAAGCAAGACTTGAACGTCTTTGAATTCTGCCTAAAATCAAATTTTATGCTGCTTTTACTTTCAAATACATCAAACATCACTAGCTAATTATACGACAGTAGGGTTTTGAGAACTGGATAAACATGTTTGCTACATAGTATTAGAGAAAACTGTATGACCAATAATGAGATTCTAATTTTTTTTCATCACTTCTTAATTTAAGAAAAAAGAATTTATAACTTTTTTTACTTTTGATTTTTAGTATCATTACATTCTGCAATTAAATATTTTTTCCGTAGTCATCTAAATATTGGCTCTGCCGTTCAATCTAACATACCAAAATAAAAAACTTGTAATTTGTGTTACTACATTGGTGACGTATTGTGTCGTCGTGTGCATATTATACCAACGTCTCTCTTTATACAATTAAGCAAGCAAGCATCTGATATTTCTGTTTGATGGAGTAACCTTAACAACCAATCTTAACAATGTTGTAATGAATGAATGAATGAGTTACCTAATTTATAACCTAAGATAGGCATCTCCATTATCTTAGTACACCTTGTAACGGTTATTAACACACTAGCATGTGGTTTAGATCATGACTTTGTTGCACATTCACATGTTATCATGTTCCCACAATAACTCTCTCTATGTCGTCTAAAGTATTTCTACTTAAGTGTGCATTTTAAGTCACTGCACATGTTTTTATAGCTTGCTAATCACACATGTATTTGTTTATTGCTCTGCCCTTTAAGCTTCAATTTTACATAAATATATTTGTTTGTTTGACAAGATTTCTATTTCTTGTAAAAGAGTTTTTCGATAAAGCTACCCGTAGATTAGCTTCCTGAAAATCTTTTTTAACAAGATAAAATACTTCCAAATGGGATTTAGAAGTATTTTATTAGTTTCAGAATCAGCTTTTGACTTTTTAAAATCATTGCCAAACGGACCCTACATTTTAACCGCCATTACATGATAATCAATGTTGTTTTATGTACTAACCGTTGGAAGGTAAAATTTCACACCGTTTAAATGTAATAATAATCGATATATAAGAGAATTGGACTGCTCTTTTAACGAGAATGTTCCTCTAAGATTGAACATCAAATCTCAATACAGTATTGGAGCAAACAATTTGGTTTGTCTAATAACTCAGAACTCAATAACAATGGTAATCTTATTATTTTATACCTTTAAAAGTGTATTTTCTTCACATAGTTTTTATTTTAAACTGTTATATTTTACTATTGTATTTTTTAGTTCTTTTAACAATTTTATACCAATAGGCATTGATAATAATTTATTGATAAACAAAAATACTCTCTCAAATATAAAAAAATTCATAGATATTTCATATATTTTATCAAAGTTTAATAAAAATATAATATTTAGCAAAACCAAACAGGTGCTAAGTCTCATCAGAGCGAATAGTTTTATGAAATTATGTCGGAAGTTTAAAATATTATGAAAGTAGAAAGAAAAAAACTCGTTCTATCAAGCGAATACATTTCTAACCCTCAAAAAACAATTATCCGAAAAGATAAAATAAAAAATAAAAAATTCTTTAGTTCGTATTTATTGGACAAAATAAAAAAAATACAAGAATCCACTTGGTCTAGGTGGGTGCTTTTAGGTAATGCTAGATCAATAGAAGCTAGGCACATGATTTATGTCCGTATTCACATGCCTAGCATGTTCAATTAGACCTTTCTTTGTGTACATTTAACTTCTCAATATGGACCCACCCAAATTTACAACTCACATTGGTCTATGTCACAAACCCTAATAGTAACCTACTTACTGGGACATTCTCTATGTCCAACTTTATTCTTCTTGGATGGTAATTGAATGTGCAATTTTTTTTTTTTACTTTGTTAACAAAGTAAAGATTATGTGTCGACTCGATGGAAATTATTCATCGAGTCATCTTACCCCAAACCCCAGTTTCTGGCTCTAGACCCTTAAATTTATCGTTCAACATTCCACTCATGTGTAAGTCGTATTCGTTTTTTTCATCAAAGACGTCATATGTTTTCAATTTCAAGAATAAATAGAGAAAAACTTTGAACTTGGATCTCGTGGTCGTTATAATACTATATTGAATAACTTTGTTCAATAATTTATACGATTAATTACGAGACATCTATTTGGATGTAACAGTTAATGATTATGTTATTCTCCTATTGATAACTTGCATGTGATGTGTATGGATACTTTTTTGCTATTTATAGTGGGAATATAGTGGGGGAAAAGTATTGTAAAAAGAGAGCCTTTACAGAAAATGGGCTGAGGCATTTCAAGTATTCTTGAACTGTAAATCACACAATTCCATGGATGCCTTTTTCAAAAAAGTAACAACTTGAGCCATTTGGTTATGTCCTTACTCAACTTGTTTAGCTAATAAATATCCAACTATTTTTTTCACACAACATCTCTTTCAGCAGTTACAATTGTTGAGATTAATCGGTCGACCCACATAAGAACATCTCTTTCGATTGTTACAATTGTTGATATTAATCTACCGACACATATAATGATTTAACGTAGTATCAGTACCAGAACGCATAAAGATATTAAGTTTAATTGATGTTTATTGTTTAAGTTATTATGATTAACAAGGCTCTTAGAAAGGATATTGTTAAGGGTGTGTTTGAGCCACATTATTTGGAAAGAATGTATTTTAGAATAGTAGATTGATGGGGAATATGTGGTTGAAAAAGAAGGAAAAGTTATTGATGTGATGAAAAATATTACTTTATTGAAAAATGTGTGGTTGAAAATTAATATCCAACTATTTTTTTCACACATCTCTTTCAGTAGTTACAATTGTTGAGATTAATCCGTCGACCCACATAAGAACATCTCTTTCGATTGTTACAATTGTTGATATTAATCTACCGACACATATAATGATTTAATGTAGTATCAGTATCAGAACGCATAAAGATATTAAGTTTAATTGATATTTAAGTTATTATGATTAACAAGGCTCTTAGAAAGGATATTGTTAAGGGTGTGTTTGAGCCACATTATTTGGAAAGAATGTATTTTGGAATAGTAGATTGATGGAGAATGTGTGGTTGAAAAAGAAGAAAAAGTTATGGATGTGATGAAAAATGTGTGGTTGAAAATAAGTACAATAATAAAAATGAAAATTTTAATGTGTACCAAACAATGATTTAAATTGTGAAGAATCAAACCACGTGGACTGCAAATGGTACTGTTCATCTCTTGTGAGAAGAAAATAATTATTATATATAATAAAGATCCCTTCATTAAAATATATATTTTTATCTCAAGAAAAAATATTGTTCATCAATTTTGTATTTTTTTTTATTTACTTAAATCCCTTTATTAAATATTCCTTTCCTACCACTTTTTTAATTAAATTTGAATTTTGCTGTTTTCTAGAATTTTTAATTTATTTTCTATTTTTATTTTGATTCAGCAGTCGTGCCATGTGAGCCAATTATATTACATCGAACGGACTTATCTAAAAAATTAATCAATTGAATACAAAACATGTTCTATAAATGATATATCAAACCTTGGAAGTATGTTATGGATGTGATGAAAAATATTACTTTATTGAAAAATGTGTGGTTGAAAATAAGTAGAATAATAAAAACGAAAATTTTAATGTGTACCAAAAGTGGTTTAATTGTGAAGAATCAAACCACGTGGACTGCAAATGGTACTACACAAAATAATTATTATATATAATAAAGATCCCTTCATTAAAATATATATATTTTTCTCAAGAAAAAATATTGTTCATCAATTTTGTATTTTTTTATTTACTTAAATCCCTTTATTAAATATTCCTTTCCTACCACTTTTTTTAATTAAATTTTTTATTTAATTTGAATTTTGCTGTTTTCTAGAATTTTTAATTTATTTTCTATTTTAATTTTGATTCAGTAGTCGTGCCATGTGAGCCACTTATATTACATCGAACGGTCTTATCTAAAAAATTAAGCAATTGAATACAAAACATGTTCTATAAATGATATATCAAACCTTGGAAGTAGACGAGTTTTTAAGAAAAATAATTAATCAACACACCTCTCTCTTGATGAGAAACCTATCTCATCTCTAACTATTTAAACTTATCATGTACTAGTACCATGCAATACAATACATATACAAGTAAATGTATATATAAAACATATATGTAGGGTTGGTTGGCACGTTCAATATATCATCGATAGAACCTTGAACTAGACATGAACCTTAAATTATACACATTTCTGATAAAAAAAATAGTTAACTAATACGTCTATTTCTCGACAAAAAGTCTATCAAGACTCTATGTAACGACCCAACCTTGCGCCGTAATCGTTATCATATCATACGTACTNATTTCTGATAAAAAAAATAGTTAACTAATACGTCTATCTCTCGACAAAAAGTCTATCAAGACTCTATGTAACGACCCAACCTTGCCCCGAAACCGTTATCATATCATACGTACTGTCCGCTTTGGGAGAGTCTAGCCCATCTTACCCCTCACGGACGGTTTCGACGTAAGGTCGGGTCGTTACACTCTAACTACTATCAAGACTAACTATTTAAACTTGCTACGTACCAAGTCGGCCTTAGTGATCCGACGGTGCCGAATGGAAAGACCGTCGCTCAACGGATAAAAGTTATACCCCCACAATACATATATACAAGTAAATTTATATATAAAACATAATAGGTGGTATTGGGGGGGGGGGGGGGGTAGGGGTAGGAGAGATTTGTACCATAAGTAAATTCATAGTGGAAAGCAGCATCTCTAACAGCTAGAGGAGCCCACAGACAGCGAATCAAAGACATAAAACAAACTAGTAAAAATGATGTTTTGTATGATAAACAAGCAACTACAGTATGTACTGTACATACGCATTTATATACATAATTCTTTCCATATTTTACTAATATACCCTTCCATAAACCTTGCTCCTATTTGATTCAGCTCAAAAAATTGATGAAAATCTCAAATCAAATTCAATAATTAATTTTCACTTAAAATCTGATTTTTATCCAAACCAAACAAGGGTTGAGTATCAATAAACTTGAATTGCCAAAATTACCCCTCACTTAGAGGGTGTTTGGTGTGGATTAAAATCAGATTTTTAGTGGATTGTGATGAAAGTTTTTGAAATGTGTGGTTGAAAAGATGTGGGATCCATGAAAATGTGGTTGATATTGATTATTTGACTTTGACTTAGATTAAAATCAGATTTTAATCCGACCCAAACATGCCCTTATTAGTATACCTAATAAATAATTAAAATTTATGATAAAATGGTAAGAATATGATTTCATTACATGAATTTTAAACTAAATTTTTTATTAATAATTCTTTTATTTCTTTTGATACTGAAATCTGCTTATTTCTGCATTTAATGACTTCTTATTGGTTGGGTCCACTGCTCTGCATTATTTGTGGGTCGGGCCATTATTTGGGTAGTTTCTGTTTTATTATTTAATTTGTCACTGTAGATTAGTAGAGTAATTAGGTTATTTGAAATTCGATCACACGCAAACTAGGTCAAATAGTTCATTTACATATTTTTTAATCAAAACTATCATAGGGATAAAATATTAATTATAACTTGAAAATACAAAAAAATTACAGCTTTAGAAGGGACGTAGAATTTAACTAATCGAACAAATTGTCTTAACACCACATGATTGACATTGACTTTCGTATGACTTTTAATCTCATTCATCCCTACAAAGATCATGGGTTAGATTGATATCTTATCTTGACAACTATAAAAAATTATAACTTTGAGACAAATTCACATAGTTAATTCCAATAACGATGTAAATTTGTCTCTTATCACCATACAATTTGATGTTGATGCTCAAGGGGGTGTCTCGGAGTTATATTTTCAACCTCATTTAACCTCCGTAATTAAGGTGAGAGGTGCTTGTTCATGACAAATTCGAGATTAGTACCTTATCTTGATCGCTATGAAAATTTACGAGAAATTATATTTCAAGACAAATTCACATAGTTAATGCCAATAACAATGTAAATTAATCTCTTATCACCACATAATTTGGTGTTAACGCTCGAGGAGTCTTGACGGTATGACTTTTAACATCATTTAATTTTCATAATTAAAATGAAGAGATGCTTTAAAAGTCACGACAAGTTTGAGATTAGCACCTTATCTTGACAGCTATGAGAGTTTATGAAGAATTATGATCTGAGATCAATTCCCACAGTTAATGCTAATAACGATATGAATATGTCTATTATCATCATTACACAATTCGATGATAACGTTCGAGGAGTCTCGATGGTATGATGTATAATCTCATTTATTTCCGTAACTAAGATTAGATGCATTTTTCAACGCAATGACAAATTTGAGATTAGCACCTTATCTTGACAACTACGAAAATATATTAAAAATCATAATTTGAGACAAATTCACACAGTTAATATTAATGATAATATGAAGGTCTCTTATGACCACACAATTGGATGTTAATGTTCGAAGAGTATCGACGATTTGACTTTTAATCTCATTTATTCTCGCAATTAAGATGAAAGGTGCTTTTTAACGTGATGACAATTCGAAATTAGTACATAATCTTCAAAACTAATAAAATTTCTAAGTAAATCACGATCCGCGTAATAAACATAACAAAATGAAATTAGACTCTTTTCTACTCAAACCTTTAAATTGGGTTGACTACTTGACTCTTGATCAAGTCGATGCAAAATACGTACGTGTTTTCACACACAAGTCTACACGTCGCAATATATTTATACAATAAATCCAAAAAAACATTACTGGCAATATATATAAATATTTAACATCTTTTTAATGGTGAATGATGCATAAAATAGATCCTGGCCGTTGAATTTCATTCCATTTATTAGGGTAGGTTTGCAACCCAACTGAAATTGGCCAATATTTACTTCTATTCATAAATGACTTTGTGTTAATTCAAATATGGATCCCACTCTAAAAATGACCCCTTAATTTTTCATGCACCAAACTTTTTTCATCGACTCAAGTATGTCAAATTGAAATGGTCCCGTCACGCTCCAATCGACCTACGTGGTGACATAACCACCATATTCTTATATACTCCTAAGAAATAATGAAATAAAGGTGAAATATACTAGCCAATTTTAACCGTGTAAGATCGGGACTCATTCATTTGACTTGACCTTTCGTATATCTTAGGTCAATGTTCAAGCCAGGGTATTTTGGACAAAACGATAATGCAATACGAGTGATTAATAAAAAAATTAAGCTTGATTGGTGGCATCCAGAGATACATGTGAGTGGCAATACAGTCTTTTCATACACAGCCCACAAGCCAAAATAAGCAAAGCTGACCTATGTGGGCCGGCTTTTAACTACATTTAGACAAGAAACCTTCTTATTATCCTCATCGTCTCCATATGCAGCTGTTGCTTATCAATTTTCATTTTTTCATCTCTCTATACATACACCTATACATACAAAAATTTATACACTTTTTTAATTTTCATTTATATATGTGTGTAAAAATGGTGTATGTATATTTTTTATAGTTACAGATGTTCTTCTGAACTTTTTCTTGATTGAAGAAAAAAAAAATGCTAAAGATTCCTCAGATAAAAATGTTTTCTTTTTAAATATTTAAGAGCGTGAGATTGACAGGCAGATCCCACCGAAATAAATTATTAATTCACCACATCCCATCGTCATAAAACCCACAGAATTCACCATCTTGGGATATATTTTTTATTTTTCATCTTGGAGGAGGGGTGGAAAGGGACACCTCTGTACTAGAGATGATGTTGGGTGTTTCAGGGATCATGAGCAGCTCAGGCGAAGGTGCTGGGGCCGCACCAGAAGGTCGCGAAAGTGGCGGAGCAAGCGGTGGAAGTAGTGAAGTTGGCGGCGGTGCCACCTCGATTCCTGGTGGGTTCATTGAAGAAGACAAGGCTTCGGGTTCAAGAATGGAGGAGAGTGAGAGGAGTGTTGGTGGCAACCGGTGGCCAAGGCAAGAAACGATGGCTCTGATTAAAATTAGGTCAGATATGGCTGTTGCTTTTCGAGATTCAAGTCTCAAAGGTCCATTATGGGAAGATATTTCCAGGTAAATATATATTTTATGAATTGAATTGGATTGAATTTTCATTGTTTTCAGCACAAAGCACGCACTCACACACAGCTGTCATAGATTTCTTATACAGTTATACTTCTTGAATTCGCTGTAAAAAGTACTTATTTATCATATTTCCATTGAATAATTACTTTTTGATTAAAGGGTCATTATCTATCAGTTCATTTCACAACAATTCATCAGCTTCTGTAGAATTTAATTCCGGGTTTTTGCTTCTTTAACTTTTTTCCAAAAATAGAATAATTTGAGCTGTTTTTACAGTATAATTCATCTGAATCTAGATTTGGATTTTTCAGCCGATTTAAATTCTTTTCTTGTTTTATCTCCTTGTTATTGTTGTTTGGATTAGTGAAGTTAATTCTCATTGTTTATTTTATGTGTTTTAAGTATTAGTATTAGACTATGTTGTATTGGAGAATTCGAGATATGAACAAATCATGTTTCATCAGAAAAATGGCGGAGCTTGGATTTGAACGAACCGCCAAGAAATGCAAAGAAAAATTCGAGAACTTGTACAAGTATCACAAGAGAACAAAAGAAGGCCGCGCTGCGAAACAAGACGGCAAGACTTATCGGTTTTTCGATCAATTAGAGGCTTTGGAAAACAATACTCCACAACCTGTATTGGCGCGGCCTCAGCCTCTGAGCATGGTGGCGCCGCCACCAATGCTACCAGTTTCAATATCAGGTCTAAATGCTGTAAGTGTGGCACAAAATGCTGCCGCCGCTGCGCAAACTGCAAATAATTCTACTTCTTTATTTCAGCAATTGCAACCACGACAACTGCAGCCAGCGCTGCCACCACCAACAGTGAATACTACTACTCTGTATCCTCCTCAAAGCCATAGTTTTCAGCCCTCTAATGTGATATTCTCAAATTCTTCTTCTTCAACTTCATCGGATGAGGATATACAAAGGCGACGCGGGAGGAAGAGAAAATGGAAGGATTTCTTCGAGAGGCTGATGAAGGATGTTATCGGCAAGCAAGAGGAACTTCAGAAGAAATTCTTGGAAACATTGGAGAAACGGGAGCGCGATCGAATGGAAAAGGAAGAGGCCTGGAGGGTCCAAGAAATGACACGATTGAATCGGGAGCATGATCTTTTAGTCCAAGAAAGATCAATTGCAGCAGCTAAAGATGCAGCAGTAATTCAATTCTTGCAGAAAATAACCGAGCAACAAAGCTTACAAATTCCAATCAGTAATGCTAATACACCTCAAATGCCAATGCCAATGTCAATGCCGATGCCAATGCAGGTACAAGCACCCGCAAATACCCCGCCACCAGTTCCGCCTCCAAAACCAGCAGCTCCACCACAACAGACACCAGCACCGGCTCCAGCACCAGCATCAGGACCGCCACCAGCTCCAACAGTTGAACATGTGATAGTGACGCCAACAAAAGTTTTGGATACTCCAAGAACTGATAGCAACGGTGGTGAAAATTTCATTCCGACGAGTTCTTCGCGGTGGCCTAAAGCTGAAGTTCAAGCCTTGATTGATCTCCGAACAAGTCTTGATCTAAAGTACCAAGAAAATGGACCAAAAGGGCCTCTCTGGGAGGAGATATCAGCAGCCATGGTAAGGCTTGGATACAATCGAAATGCAAGAAGATTGAAAGAGAAATGGGAGAACATCAACAAGTACTTCAAGAAAGTTAAAGAAAGTAACAAGAAGAGACCTGAGGATTCTAAGACATGCCCCTATTTCCACCAACTAGATGCTTTATACAGAGAAAGAGCCAAGACTGATTCTTCACACAATCCTGGATTCTTATTGAAGCTCGATCAAAATCCAATGATGCCGATTATGGCTCGGCCTGAACAGCAATATTGGCCTCTTTCCCAGGGCCAGCACCAAGATTCTGCACTGGACGATCACGGGTGCGAGAATGTCGATGAAAACGATGATCACAAAGATGATGATGAGGACGATGACGAGGACGAGGCCGAGGACGAGGATGAAGGTGCAAGTTACGAGATTGTCACAAACAAGCAGCAAACTTCAACAACAAACACAAACACAATTGAGTGAGCCTAGTGACAAAGATAGAGAGAAATAGAGAGTTAGTGAGTGAGAGGGAAGGAGTGGGTGGCTGAGTTGTTAAAATGAGGCAAGTGGGTGGTGCTCTTGGTGATGGGACAGAATTGCTGGAGGTGTCAGAGGGGCGGAGGGGATAAGTGGGGCAGAAAACTGGAGGGGATGGCGCCTGGCGGTGAAAATTTTGAAAAGACAAAGGTAAAAGAGAAACACATGGGGTGCTGAAGGTGGGGATGTGAGTGGGGGTGTAAGGGTGTAGAGGTAAATTTTGTTGTAAGTTTATTTTTATAATTTATTTATTATTTTGGAAATAAATAAATTGAGGGTGGTGGGGAGAAATAGAGAGTTTCAATTCAAAGAGCAAGTAAGGGAACCATGTTTGCTTTTCTTTTCCTTTTTATTTTTCATGGTGTGTAATTGTCATGAATTATTAATTAATTTCATGTCATTTTTCAAATTTTCTTTATTTGATTTATCATTCTCACATCAAACAACCTTCATATTTAGCCCCTCTTGATATAGGTTAAAATCAGATTTTTAGTAGATTTTGATAGAAATTGATGAATTAATGTGTTTTTGAAAAGTTGTGAATATCGTAAAATGTATTATTAAAATTAATTGTTGATTTTAATTGAAACCAAACAGGGGCTTAATCGATATAAAACATTCCGTTTCAACATCTTCAACAATTTCCATCCAAAACTACCGCGTT
>CAIGRR010480329.1:0-16747 GCA_903798365.1 Fraxinus sp. 1973-6204 | reverse complement strand
TTTATATATTCTTACCTTGATCAAGTCTTAGTGTGATGATATATTTACCTATTTGTTTCTCTATTTATAGCTTGAATCTCTTGAACATTTTAAGAGTTTCATGCTTGAATTTTATCAAATATACATAACCATTTTTGAAATAGTCGTTGATGAGATAAAAGAAACTTCATCTAGCATTAATTGATATGGGTCCACATACATCATTATGTATTAAACTCAGTAATTGTGAAAATCTTTCACCTTTTCAAGTAAAAGGGGATTTAGTCATTGTGCCTAACATGCATGTTTTGCATTTGTCAAATGATTTAAAATCATTTGGCCAAAATATACATCTCCATGTAATTTTTGAATTATATTCTCATTTATGTGACCAAATTTGCAATGCTAGGTGTTATTCAGATTATCATTTTTATACCTTTCAATTTCGATACTCATTATAGTATACTCAATATTTAGAATATAAATATCATTTTGTAATTTACCATGACCATTAGATCTTATCAAAATAAAAAGAACTACAATGGTCCTTAACATTAAAATAATTCATGTCAAAACATGAAATTCAAATAATGTTCTTGATATAGTGAAAAAAAAAATAACATTTCTCTAATTCTAATAGTAAGCTTAAAGGTAATGACAATAAATATGCTCCTACAAGCAATGAGTAATCTTTGATCATTTTCAAGTTGCACGTCAATTTCTCCATTTTGTAGTGGTCTACTTCTATTTAGTTTCTACATATTTATAAATATGAGATCCATATCTGATATCTAATATCCAAGAAACTAGTGAAGTAGATATAAGTGATAAGTGTGTTTTTGAATACATATTTAATACCTAAATATGCTTATTATTGATAAATATGAGTGAATTTCTATTCATAATTACGTAATTATTGTTTTTGTTGGTAAAGATCACCCAAGAAAATAGAACAAGGCAAAAAAGAGGAGAAAAAGACCAAAATCGTGCAAAATTGTGAATTTGGTGATCAAAGTGAACAAGTCAAAAGGTCAAAGGATCTTGGGTTGTAATTTATTAAGGGATTGATTGAAATAAAAGTCAAAATCTGAGGACCAATTGTACAAGATCAAATTTGAGGGACCTATCATGTAATTATCTAGGGGACTTGGCAGTAAAATAAAACCAATTTCTGGTTTTGGGCAGAGACTGGGCGCTAGGCGCCACCTCATGGCGCTTAGGCGCCACTTTTAAAAACGTGGGGGTTTTTTAATTATTTTGTGTAATTCCAAGGACTTACGTTGCAAATTTCGAATTGTTTTCTAGATTTTAAAGTTTGAAAAGGGGCTGTCTGGGATTGATTTCTTTTGGCTGTTTTAATTTTTCTTTCTTTTTCTTTTCGATTTCCTATGATTTTTCTTGGTATTTTGGAGAAAGTCATAGAGCACACATAGGAGAATCAATCAAGGAATTGGAGAAATTTTGGGGAAATCAAGACTAGCCATTATCTTCACAAATCTAGGCAAACAAGGGATTTATCTATAATCTGTGGTTTCAATATTTTCTTCTATTTGTGAGATATTGTATGAATATTCTCCTTTGTTATCATACATATAAAATGAGTTAAGTTATTTGTATAGGGATTTATGGTTGAAATTTATCATAACCTTGATTAATTTTAATATTTGTTTTTTAATATTAAAATGCTTATTTCCATGTGTGTCTATTATTGTATTTCTTCCATTTTCATTTATATGGCCAATGAATGATTATGTTTAGTGAACTGTATATCGTTTGATAGAAAATTGTGTATTTTAGACCAAATAGTAGAAATCTTAGATTTGTGTAGGGGATAGAGATATAATCCTAGGTAACCCATTGAGCTATTTTCACAAAAAATTTAATGTGATTGTTTGGTTTTAATCGACATAGAGATATAGTAGGTTAAATCAATCAATTAATGTTAATTTCCCTTGAAGGAGTTAATTAACTAAAATTGGAGAATCGTGTCTAACATAATAAATAAGTAATTTGTTAATTGGCTTGTGGAGAAATTAATTAGGTGACGGTTAAGTGAAACCATGAGTCCCAACTACATTTTCCTCCGGAATTCTCAAATGTTTATGTTTTCTTATTTTATAGATTTTTGGTTAATTTTCTTTATTTTCCAAAATCAAATTTTATTGTGTGTTTTTATTTTTAAAATTAAATTGATTAAAGTTGTATAATTAAAAGTAAATATTCCTCGAGAGATCAACAATCCTGACTCAAAAGGTTTATTTTATCACTTAAACGCGATCTGTGCACTTGCGATTTGCACCTTCTAGGTGAACAAGTTTTTGGGTCTGTTGCTAGGGAATGTTTTTACTTTGATTACCACTTTAATTAATTTTAGTTTTAACATTGTAATGCTCTAAACTTTATTGACTTAATTTTGAGGTGTTACCGATATCATTTCATAATCAAACTTGAAGCAAAAATATTTAATTGAAAATCTAAATCCTCAATTTATCTGAACTTTCATATACTGAATTAAATAAACACAGTCACGTAAATTTAGAACATTTAATAGAAATAAATAAAAACACAAAATGTCTTAACAAATTTATTTATTAATGATTTCCTGAAATCTTACTTTGGCCACCCGCGCACCGCTCAGCCACCATTCACGTTGACCGATCTAACCTGAAATGTTTTGAAGGAATGAGTAATTCAAGGTCAATATGATACGTGCATTGATCTAAAACAATATAATAAATTTTAAACATAAATTTATGATATTCCATACCACCATTTCATCAAGAGCAGTCGGAGATCAATCGAANGAGTAATTCAAGGTCAATATGATACGTGCATTGATCTAAAACAATATAATAAATTTTAAACATAAATTTATGATATTCCATACCACCATTTCATCAAGAGCAGTCGGAGATCAATCGAATGCTCTAACACATTTCTGTACAAACAATTGAGAAAACACGTATGTCAATTAGCATTTTATGAAATAAATAACGTAAAAATAATATAATATTGCAATGAGGGATCAACTTGCACATAGTATCCCACCTTCTGTGGATCAAAATTTTTTTTTATAGGATTAAAATACGGGGTTACAATCCTTTCACTCAAAATTCTAAATAAAACTAAATATGAATAATAGTGGTGTATATTTTCTTTTGACTTTAAATAAATGTTCAAAACAAAAGAAGACTAAACAAGCTTATTATACAAGAGAATTTGTTTGGATTTTAATTTCAAATCCTCTTTATCTACACACACATACACATCACTTTGCAAAGAAAATTTCACCATTCACGTGCACATGCCAAAATGAGAGAACATAATTTGTTTGGATTTAAATTAGTAAAATCTTGACTTTCATTCTTAGATAAATAAATTATGGTATTTTGCAAATAAAAAATATCCATGAGTTTGGCTCCATTAATTATTAAATCTAATTGGTACATCCACAGCCAGTCATGCCTTCTATGAGGTTTCATGCTCACATACAATGCAAGAACTACATAATCTAATACTCAGTAAGTAAAAATCATGCATGACATGAGTATGTATCATAATGGTATCTGACCCTATGCTATTTACTTTAAATCTTATGCTAAGGATGTATCATGTTCAAATATTCATCAAAATCAACTAGATGTAACCTAACTGAAATCATTCATTGGGCCTTTGACCCACCTACTATGCATCAGATAGAGCTCTGTACATTATCAATTTCAATAATTAATAATCAAATGGCCAATATGACATCTACACCGGCTAGTGGACCATCCTCTTGTGACCACTAGAGGAACATCCCCTAACTAACTGCCCCCATGATACTCCAGAAGTATCCTACCTGACAACGCCAATAATCATAATATCACAAAGGCACGATCAAGTGGTCCACCCTCCTATGATCACCGAAGGCCTATCCTCTATCTACCTTTGCAATCATCCATGAAGTATCACCCGCGGTGCCAAAACATATCACATAAGCATGCCTCACAAGCCTCGGTGCTCTAGTAGTGGTCAATAAAATATTTTATGAGATAAACTCAATTTTACAACCATGTTGTGCATGCTAGATTTTCAACAATGGACGTATGTCGCGCATGAAGATGAAAACACTCGTGAATGACATACTTAATCAAAACCGATGTCAATATAATCCGAAACCACATACTCAATGATCATAACCATCATATGATATAAAATGAGCTCTTTATCAAAGTTATGTCATTACTATAGCGCAAATATTATATTTTGCATCGTAGTTGCAAATGGATTTTTACTTACATTTTTGCCCTTGTGTGTGTGCGTGCATCTACGAAGTGTAAATCAATCATCTTTTTCACTTAAAGTCGGAGAATCACCTGTATTACTATTGAATATTAAACATAATCCTTAGTTTGATAATCTTAAAACACACACACAATCTTGTGTTGCATCCATTCATGCCAAAATAATTTAGATGACATTAGCAATTCAAGTTACCGATTGCAATGCAAACTAGTCCCACAAATCACATTATTTCTCGAGTCAAATTATGAAAGTCAATGTCATCCAATTGTTTTTAACAATCTAACACTCCTTAAAATGTATTTTCCATGCAAAAGAGATAATTAATGGACAGGTAAAGGTTGAATCTAAGTAAATACACAAATGGACATAATCTGTTTTCAGTCGTTGTCCAAGTATTTTTTTCCAATCCTTTTTCACACCCTTAACTATATCCAGTAATTCCCAAATTTTTCCACACTTCTATAACATCTACGTAAAGGTGATCATGCCATAAATATGTCACAAGTGAAGGGTTTACAGCTTCGAAGGCACTCCTTTTTACAAATCAAACAATTTCCCTCATGGCTGTTTTGAGTTTCACTTGAAGTAGACTTTCAAAAATTGGATTTTAACCTATTAAAGATCATTTATATACTTCTAAATCTTGTATAAAAACATTCATATTGATAAATATAAGTTATACCCAAGGGATTACTTAAAATCAAAGGTTAACCCATTCAAGTCTAGCAGTCCGCATCTCTATCCAGGTTGTTTTCTTTCAAGTCGTAATTAATTTCCCCTATTTTTTTTTTGTCATCATAAATCATAAAAAAAAACCCCAACACGATCTTAATCAAGTCCAGAGGTTCAAGAGGCTATAAAACTCTCAAAAACAATAAAGATATACCTCAAAATAGTGTACTAATTCAGCTGCCCAAAACTCCTAATTCCTAGCTTTTCGTTTTCTATTTTCCTCCTTTAGCTCTTTTGCCTTCTCTTGCACTTGGGGATAACTTGAGGACAAATTTGGGGTTAAGTTTCCTATTTAGGGGCTATATAAAGAGTGTTAAGGGTTGGGGTCGTCCTTAACATTTAAGGATGAAGAAATTGGTGATTAAAGGAAAAGTATCTCCAATCACGAGGTGTCCAAGCAGGATGTGGCTTCATGCAGCTATATTGGACTTTTCCTTTCTCATATTTGGATCCATATGTGACTTATAAGATATATGTCTCTCCAATATAAAGTGCTAAGGCTTTAGAAGATGTGATTGAGGCCTTAAGATTGAAGGAATTTAAAGTTAAAGTGACAAGTCATCACATGTTAAGTAGGAAGTGTCTCTTTCTAGTTAAATTCTGATTTTGTACCAATTCTTGGACGGTTTATATGAAATATAGTGATAATATGCTACATATTTGAAGTATTAAAGGAGTGGTAGATGTGGTTAATGCTTAAGGGTGAAGAAATTTACCAGTACAAGGATAAATCAATAGGCAAGAGGTGTACCAAGCATGAGGTGGTCTCTTGGGGTTAATATATGATTCTGTACCTATCATTTCATGTAAAAATCTATTATCCTTAGCTTGTTCTAATGTGGTTACAGTCCAATTTACTTTCCCTAAGATCTCAAAATATTTTATAGAGATAATTCCTTAACCGTTCATTCATTACCTACCCGATTGACACCCAATTCTCGACCGATTTCCATGATTTGCACCTGAATGTTTATAATGTCATATCATATCTCATTGTGATCATGTTACTTCATGCATCATGTTCCAATTGTTTCAATCACCTATCTAGGATTAAAGGCTACCTTGATCAATCGAATGAAGAACTTGCAACTTTGTCGATGCTAATTCTGACCTTTTCAATATTCTCATTGCTTAGGAAGTCAATCTAACATCCAGATTAATATTTTTTTCCTCGAATATAGCTCAATGTAAAATTCACCACCTAGGTCGAGGAGTTAAGGGCTAACACCATACAAGGTCTTAAAGCCTCAATAATCTAATGCATCATTTTAAGAGAAACCAGTTAAGAAAGTTGATGCAAATAACATTATAAATAGCATGAAATGAATGAATCATAGTGGCCAAATGTGATGTGAAGTCTGGGATATTACAATTTATTTATTTATTTTAATTGCTTTTATTTTTTTATATTTGGCTAACTCCCGTATTGTTAGCTTGTGTTTGAGCCTCATTTTTTAGGAAGAAGTAGTTTTTGAATAATGATTGATGGGATAATGTGTGGTGAAAAAGTGATGAAAAGTTTTAGATTTGTGTGTATTATTATTTTATTTGGAGAATGTGGGGTTGAAAATGAGTATTGTAGAAAAATGAATGGAAAAAAATGAGAAAGAATGGGGCTCAAACACAAGCTTAATCTATCTTGTGTTGGTATTCTCTCATTGCAATTGTCAGCTATATTTGCATTATTCTCATTTTGGTAAAGTAACAAAGTTTTTTCAATGTCTAATCTCTACATTGACCATGAAAATATGCTTGGAGGTCCAAGATGTGAAATTTGTCAAGCGATGCATTGTACAAGACAATGTTTGTATTCATGCAGCTATACCTCAATGTCGAAACTTCTTTGTTTAGACAATATCTAAAATTTTGAAAACAAGCACTGGACAAGTTCGATGATAGTTACATGCTCGCAGGAGTTAATGAGAAAGGTACCTGATGATTGGGACAATTTCGATTATGTACTTAATGATTGGGGTGAGGACATCAAATTTTTGAGAGATGGTCTTCCATTTTTGAATGAGAAGGTACTTGCAAAGTACTACCATGAGCTTGCCAAGTTGGATGTAGATAACAAGCTTGTGGGAGATTATGAATATCGAGATAGATTTCGAAAGTAGTGGTATAATCCACTCGATGGAGTTAATAAGAAGGCTTGTCATTGCCCGTGGAGTTTGATTGCGGACCAATTATTCAATCGGATGAGAGTTCAACCATTGACGATAAGCCTAAAATGAGTAAAATTTTAATCACAATAAAGCTAAACGAGGATGTAGCAATCAATGAGGAGAAAATCAACTCACATTCTTCCTACTTAGTTGATTCCCAAGAAATTGATTTTGTGATTAAGCCTGATGAGGAAGTAGAAATCTTCATAATTAAATTTGAATTGGATGGAATATGTAAGTCTATTATATGGAAATGGGCACTGTTGAGTTTTGGAGTTCAAATGAAGAGTGGAGCTAAACTAAAAGAATAAATGAAATAACGAGATTCGACCCAAACTACACCTAAAGGGGGGAGGGGTGAATAGGTGTAAATGCGGAATTAAAATTTTGTAATTAACCAGCAACAAGTCACTGATTAATTATCAGATGATTAAGTACACAGAATATGAAAAAGGTAAATAAAGTAGTAAATAGCAAGCAGAATGTTCATGGAGAAACCTCAACCAGGTAAAAACTTCAGGTGCTTTGCTAGTCAAAATCCACTATAAATTATAGAACTTACAGTCAGCCAGACAAGACGAAGACACGAACTTTCTGACCTCCTGACTGAACTTAATACAGTAATCCTGGATTGCGTGCATCTGCACCAACTCCTGACTGCTATCTGACAGCCCTCCTGGATTGTGTGCTCCTACACCAACTCCTTGACTGCAATATCAAAGCCCTTTTGGATTCTTTAACCCCAGGCTTTGTGGATTTGTTTATCTCCTGTGGATTCTTGAAAAACTCCGTGTTCCTCAGTAAGCTTGATATTTGGATCAACTGGAACTGATATTTTCTCCGCCAAGTATAATCAAATCAATGAAGGTTGAAGTCTCTCAATTTATTGGAAGATGAAAAGATGAAGCTCTCAAGTTCTCTCTATGTTTCAACCTTAGAAAAATATGCTATGTGGCATTCTCGTATTTACATGATAGGGTTAGGGTTGAATGGGCCGAATAAAAAGATTTGAAATTGCAATTAAAAAAAATTATCGGCTAACCCTGTCGCTCGAACGAAAGCCCAGCGATGTCGAGCATCAGTGTGTCGCTCAAGTGATATCCTAGCGACAGACAGGTGACTCGAGTTCTATTTCTGACGCTCGAGCAAAGTCTTGGCGACAATCTAGCGAAATTACGGCGCCGTTTTTCGTTCTTTTCCATTCTCAAACCCTATACCTAATATAACACAATTTCCATTATTTGCAACTAACTCCTTGACTTTTACAATATATTAATTTTTGTCCATTTTGTTCACAGACTTGCCAATTACATCAAATACCTAACAAGTTCGCATTTGACATTCTGTGACAAAACTACAATCTAAAGTTAAGGTAGTAGTAAAAAGAATTAAGACTCAATGACTTACACAAACTAACTGTCTTGATTGAATTCTGTTTTTCCTTTATCAAAACCTGTTCCTGAAACAAACAACTCAAATACATAACGTAAAACATATATAAAACAGTAATAAGTGCAAAAGCAATTCAAGCAGTATTATGTGTAAAAATGATTTAAGCAATTACTAACTCATAACACATTTTTTCAATTTCATGCCATATGATAAATTAAGACGTAATATCAATACAACCCAACATACTAAAACGAAACATTGATACTACAAAACATCAAAACTTAATCTAGCAATACTGAAATTATCATAAAATGCCTTTGAGTAAAAATGTCAAGACAAATTCTTAAGACACATCATGTCAAGTCAAATTTCTACTCCCTTTTATGTTACAAAATGACAAAGGACCAAGAAATAACATACAATAACCCAAAAATACATGTGTTAACGTGCATATGTATGAGCAATGAACAGTAATCCTTCCCATACACGTGACTCAAGTTAATCATGGAGTAAATTGTATAAGTGACCCATGTGTAAAATGTCACTAATCCTTTAGTAGTATGACTCGAATCCTTAATTGTGAGGACTTGTGAAACATCACTGCCAAGAAGGATATATCTCTACTTATGAAAGTCAAACCAAGTAAAATACATTAGAACCTATATATTAAAGCTCATTTTGTATGTATAATTTCTTTTCTCCCCTAGACTTTTAGCATATTATATTTTCACAACTTTCAATATTTTAAGCTCATAATTATTTTTCACATCTTAAGTGCATGCTCTTCTCCATTAAGCGATGAAAATGACCTCTGTAGCGAGCTTTAGGCCGTTATCCCAGGTCAGTTGACCATAGGCACCAGGTTATGAGAAACTTCATAGGCTTAATTGCTCGAATTGAATAAGCCCCGAAGAAGAACATACAATATTGAGCCCTTTTCTTTTCTTTTTGTTTTATTTTCTCGGGGATAAACATGAGCTTAGATCTAATAAATATGGTCAAATTATGTTCGAAGTCACCTTAATAACATGTGACTACCATCCCAAATCTCACATATGCGGTAGAGTCCCACTAACAATATCATAGTGTGTGCAGTGCAGATGGTATATGAAGAGACATATACTAAGTACTCTATAAATAACCTAAGCCAGCAATGAAAACTATGTTACAGCTCATCGATTAAATACATACTTGATCACAACCAACAAAATCAAGTACATTGTATATTATGCTGTAAAAACAATATCCCATATTTTTTTTTTTTGCAATTTTCAATTTTTTTTTGTTTTAAATTTAAAGCATGAATGCACTAAACACAAAAAAAAAAGTCAAAACGCAAAAATAATAATAAAAGTAAATAATAATAAATAAATAAATAATATGCATGAGTTCTCTCATTGAAAACAAATAAACAAATATGATGAATGGATATCAATGTCATATAATAGTAAAGTACGAGCATTCACCAAAAACACATATCAATAAGGTATACAAACGCTCTTACCTTTAAGAGCATGACCAGGCTCGTGACCTCTTGGGTCATTCTTTTTAACCTAAATTTTTTCATATGCAGAGGTAATTTTAGTCAACTGAGTAATCATCTCAGTTAGGTGGCTAACTTGATTTGCGAGAAAGTTAACCTTGCTAGTTATATCTTGACTTTTACTTCTCGGCGCACGTTTATGGCATTCAACCCTTATGTGTTCCAGTGCACCACAATGTTGACATTCGGGAACAAACCTATGCGGCAGTTGACGTTGAATCATAGGATGATTGATCCTACATTGTCTAGTAGGCCTCGATTCTACAACGTTCATGCCTTTAGGTGTAGAATTAGCAACATTCTTAATTCTGGTATTAGTCGCAGGAACAAATGTTGTCTTGGATGAACCAGTAGTGTCATCACCATTTTGAACATATCCTAGACCTTGCCTATTTTCAGCAGGTTTGTTCGTTCCCAATAGTTGATCGAGTTTTTGAGTTCCACTCATGAAAGACTGGAGTTAAGTATTGAATTTTTCCAATTCACTTGTTAAGTTTTTAACTTTAGCTTCCAAGTTTTCGTTAACAAGTTTCAACTCACTCAATTTTATGATAAAGTCCTAAAGGTCAGCTGAGAGTCTCTCTTTCTCTCTTTCAAGTCCATCAAGCTTTTTCAACACGACTTTGTTGACATTTTTTATTTTAAAACTCTCCTTGAACAACTTTCGATACGACTCATGGATATCTTTATCATCCTCAAAGTCTTCCTCACTCTCAGACTTTTTACTGCAACTAACGCTCTCAATTTTCTTACTCCTCTTATCAGATTCAGTCTTAACTCTAGACGTGAACGCCATATATTTTTGTTCATCCTCACCGTCGTGGTATCACTTTTATAACTCAAATCTGACTCTTCATCACTTAGAGTCACTGCTAATGTCTTACCCTTTCCATTTCCCGAATGATTCTTAAGATCAGGATATTCATTCCTATAGTGACTAACCCCTTGCACTCATGGTATATAACAGCTTGGGTTTTCTTACTTGAAGTTCTAGAAGAATTTTTATCACATTTCTTACGCGAGAATTTACTAGGATCATCATTTTTTCTCTCTTGAGGTTTTCTCCTATTTCTCATGGCCTTTTGGAATAGTTGAACACAATAGGCAAGTTCACTGTCCCTAAGCGTCTCGGTATCAGTTGACTCACTTTTTCTTCCCTAATGGTATTTATGGCAATTGATTTAACCTTAGTTAGTTGAGATATAGTGAGTTCATAGGTTTGGAGTGATCCTACGAGTTCTTATATCTTAACTGCATCTAAGTCCTTACTTTCTTCAATTGCGGTGACTTTAGGTCTAAACCTTTCAGGTAGGGATCTAAGGACTTTTCTCATAATTTTAGACTTGGGGATCTTCTTACTTAGGTTGAAACTCGAATTGACTATATCATTGCGCTTTGCATAGAATTCATCAAACGATTCATCATCCATCATCTAATTTCTTAAAACCTAAAGGTCAACATCTGCAGTTTAGAGTTCTTAACAGCCTCGTGTGTGATTTCTAATATACCCCAAACATCTTTAGCAGTTTCATACATCAACACTCTCCTAAACTCTTCAGCGAAAACAGCCATGAGCAGGGCATGAATGCCCTTACCGTTCCAATTATACTCAGCTAAGTCATCTTTAGTAGTAAAATATCAGTGGGTGTAGCTACACCAGCAACAGTAGTTGAAGGTGCAGTCCACCTAGTTTGAAAGCTCATCCAAATATGCTCATCCAATGCTTTAAGAAAAGCTCTAATCCAAAATATCCAATAAGCATAGTTACTTCCGTTGAAAAATGGAGGCACGAACAAGGACTGACTCATCTAGAATTAATTAAGGGTCAGGAATCGAAATAAGGCTCTGATACCAATTGAAATAACGAGATTCGACCCAAGTTACACCTAGGGGGAGGGTGAATAGGTGTAAATGCGGAATTAAAATTTTGTAATTAACCAGCAACAAGTCACTAATTAATTATCTCTAGATGATTAAATACACAGTCCAATTATCCTATGTTTGAATACCGCAGAATATTAAAACAATAAATAAAGTAGTAAATAACACGCGGAAAGTTCACGAAGAAATCCCACTAGGAAAAAACTCCGGGTGCTTTGCTAGTCAAAATCCACTATAAACGATCGAACTTACAATTAACCATACAACACGACAACACAAACTTTCTAACCTCCTAACTGAAGTAAATGCAGTCATCCTGGATTGCGTGCCTCATAATAACTCCGAACTGAGATTTCGACAGCCCTCGTAGATTGCTTGCCCCTGCACCAACTCCTGACTACAATCTGACAGCCCTCATGGATTGTATGCTCTTACACGAACTCCTGGATTCTCTAAGCCCAGGCTTTGTAGATTCGTCTATCTCCTATAGATTCTTGAAGAACTCCGTGTTCCTCAGTAAGCTTGGTATTTGGATTAACTGGAACTGATGTTTTCTCCGCCAAGTATAATCAAAGTAATGAAGGTTAAAGTCTTCAATGAATTGGAAGCTGAAAAGATGAAGCTCTCTAGTTCACTCTATGTTTCAACCTTGGAAAAATATGTTCTGTGGGTATTTACATGTTAGGCATAGGGTTGAATGGGTCAGATAAAAGCTTTGAAATTGCGATTAAAAAAATTCTCGGCTAACACTGTCGCTCGAGTGAAAGCTCAGTGACGGTCGAACGACAGTGTGTCGCTCGAGCGAGATCCTGCCGACAGGCGGGCGACACAGTTTCTATTTCTGACGCTCGATCCAAGTCTAGGCGACAATCTAACGAAATTTCGAATCCGTTTTTCCTTCTTTTCCATTCTCGTACCCTAGACCTAATATAACATAATTTCCATTATTTGCAACTAACACCTTAACTTTTACAAAATATTAGTTTTAGTCCCTTTTGTTCACAAACTTGCCAATTATATCAAATACCTAACAATAAAAATGTGCAAGGCATCTAAAGCCTTCTATAGATGCCCATGAGTTAATTGTCAAGTCAAGTTAAAGACTATAAAAAAGTGCTTGTTGGAGGCAACCCAACTTTCTAACCCTTAATCTTTTTATTTTTCGTTTTTTTATTATAATGATTTTTGTAGTTTTATAACTTTTTGAAGTCCTACGCTTATCATGGTTCTCAAAATGTTGAAGGTTTATTTTGACTATGTTGGTAACACTTACCAACTTTGATTTTAACCCATTTAATTTACTCATTTCTTGTGATCTTGTAGGACACCACAAGTTATTTCATGAGATGCTTGTTGAAGGAAATGATTTGAAATCAAATTGAGGCTTTGTCACAAGTTTGGTGGTGAATTAAAAATGAGCTAATCAAGAGCACCACAAGTCTAAACCGAGCATTTGTACCTCTTCACAAATATATATCCGTGGAAGTCAGAGAATGACCATATGTTAGGGATCTAAACCCGTTTATTTTGTCCCTCTAAAAAGAGACATCGCACTTGTTGACTCTTACTCACCCCGTAGCCTTTTTGACTCGAGTTATTAAGTCCGCAGAGGTATCTCAAAATCCAGTACGCTTTGGTCTAAAAATTTGGGAGAGTTATCGACCTAAAACCCGCTAAAGGGATTGAGGTCAATCATGAGCTTTTATTGAAACTTTTGATGAAAATTGTGCAATTATATTTGGCTTTTGGGTTTATAGTATAAATTTAAATGTCGAAGCACTCATCTAGTGGAGAATCATCAAGTTTTGACATTGCCGATTAGGCCAAACCAAAATAGAGCGGGAAAAGAAATGAGTCATTTGAGAACAACCTTTAAATTTACACTTGGAAAAATAAAGTAAATATATATTTAAGAAGTGTGAATCTCACGAGTGGGAAAACAAATATTTGACCACTAAATGTCAGGTTGGAGGAAATTTGAAATTTTTTTCGTCTTGACAACTTTTTCCTAATTTAGATGATGATTGAAAATGACTATGCACACACATACACCAATCGAACATTGGATAAGCTTAAATTGTTTTAGTAGCATTATTTGGAGTTACTTTGTGAATTGATTACACAATTTTACACTTATCGATATTTTTAACATGCTATTTAACGTTGTTAATCTTTATCATGTTTTACTTGATTGTGTTAGTAGATAATCTTGCTCGGGACATAAGAACTTAAGTTTGAAGGTATTTGATAAGTCTATTTTTGCACACTTATTAATACCTAAATATGTGAATTATTGATAAAAATGAATGAATTTCTACTCACAATTATATAATTATTACTTTTGTAGATAAAAATCACCTAAAGAAATAGAACAAGGTAACAAGGAGTAGAAAAAAACCAAATTTGTGCAAAATTGTGAATTTGAGGACCAAAAGAACAAGTCCAAAAGTTAAAGACCTTGGATACAATTTATGGAGGCTGTATATGAAAGAAAAGTAAAAATATGAGGAACAAATTGTACAAAATCATAGTTTAGGGACCTTGAAAGAAGAATTTTAAAGGACTTGAGTACAAAAAGAAAAAGAAAAAGAAAAAAAAAATAAAAAAAAAGGAAAAGAAGTGAGAGGCGCCACGTAAAAAATTTGACTACCTTTTGCTATTTATTTGAAAATCTAGGGATCAAAGGTGCAATTTCTGAATTTCTTTTCTTTCTCTTTAATCTTTCTTTTTCTCTTCTTTTTCTTGGTATTTTGAGTACAAAATGAAGAGTATAATAAGGAGAATAAATCAAAAAAAGGTGAAGAACCGAGAAAATCAAGATTCAAGCAAATCCAACCAAAGGGGTTTATCTTTAATCTTGTATTTTCTTTATTATTTTCTATCATTTGTGTTGTATTGGATAAATATTCTCCTTTGTTATCATTTATATAACACAAGCTAAATTTTATTGTTGGGATTTATTGTTGAAACTTAACATTGCTTGGATTAATTTCAATATTTGCTTTTTAATGTTTAAATGCATAGTCGAAAGCATCACACATGTTGCAGTACCATCGTCATTACTGTGTTTATTATAGCAACCACATCTTCCTTTGTTGAGTCATCAGCAAGTGTCTCTGGAAATGGTTACTCAAGGACATAATCAATTTTCTCATGACTAACTTGTTAAGAGTTTAACGTCACGCAATCAAGAAAATTTGGTTTTTTTTTTGTTGGCATCTAGTATGCCTCTCAAATACATATGGTTACTCATGATTCAATAAATTTAAATAATGTAATATATCTTGCCATAAATATTATCAATTATATATTAAAAGTGTTTATATCAAAAATTAATTGGACATGGGATATAAAACTTATAAGAACTACCAATCAGATTGCAATCATCTAAGATCTAGGTTTTGAAGGTATTTGCCCAAATCATCACCACCTCCATCTCCTTATAATAATCTTCCACACTCCTAGACCCCCAGGAAAGCGTTTGTAACTTATGATGAAGATCCCAGTAACAATGTCCAGGTACAAACCGTTTTTTCATGTAAGCCTTCAATTCTCCCCACATTTCAATTGGCCTATCCAAATTTCTCCTACGACTAGTCACCAATTGATCCCACCAAATAATAGCATAGTCAATGAATTCTACTACATCTAACTTCAACTTTTTCTCCTCCGAGTAATTATGGGAAACACTAATTCCACCTTCTTTTCCGACTCTAAGTAAGCTTCGGGGTCACTCCGACCTTAGAAAGTTGGAATATTCAGTTTGATGGTCCCCAAATCTCTATTAACCCCTCGATCAAACCTACCTCCTCTATTCCTCATTCGTCCCATGTCAGTTTCCAAATAATATTCATTACTACATACGTTCACCGCCTCATCTTCCCCATCAAATTCAGCCATAAGATTCCGTCCTCGCCTATCTCCTCTACCCCCACGAGGAACCCTTTGGGGCGTCCCTCGCTGTTGACTCCCAATCAAGGTTTCATGCCTAACTACATCATCACTAATACGTTAAACCGCCAAACCCAATTGATCAAACTATGATACATGTATAGCGTGCATACTATCCATAAACTCCGTATAAAACCCCTTAGGCACCTCTTCCTCCTCACCTTTACTCATATATATTTTTTTGCAAATAAGTAAATAAGAAAAAAATTAAAGGGAAAGAAATAACAAGAAAACAAATTAATTTATGTCACGTGTTTGTGCTCGTGTATCACTCGAAAATTGGCTTTTACCCGATATTGAGCTCACCACTCTTGCCTTTACCACTCATCCTCCTTTCTCGAGAAATAATCGATCTCAATCAAATGGGACACAATCCCGCAACGAACACCACAACAAGCATAGTTCAGATAATCAACAGAATTCACGGACTGAGGTAATTGACTCAAGTTCAAGGAAAAAATAAAACAAAAATGACTCAATTTTTCTTTGTTTGGTTTTGTTTTGCCTCTAGACGTTCACGAGATGTAGAGACTCTTTTTTTTAAAACAGTTACGTCGTGAACAGTAAATTTTTTTTTCAATCAACAACTAACTAATTAATCTGGAGGCAATTAAACAACGAAAATAAGGACTAAAAACAATAACAATAGATCTGATTTTTTTTTACTCAAACATTAAAAATAACTAACAAAATAAATAAATGATAGATGACCTGAATTCTAGAACTTGTCTCTGATACCAACTGATGAAGACCCAACCAAGAATATATATTGAGAACCCACGAACAAGTTGAACTAACCCAAGAAAGCTAGAAATCA
>CAIGRR010480265.1:0-10262 GCA_903798365.1 Fraxinus sp. 1973-6204 | reverse complement strand
AGTGTTAAGTTAGCAATACGTTGCATTTAAGTTGTTTTGGGGGCCCAATTTGGAAGTTCACCTCAGGCCCCGAAAATCACAGGACCGGCCCTGATCACCACAAGTCCACAGATAATATTGTATATGTTTGAATTCGTCAAAAAGAAGTCCTTAGGATAGAGAAGCTATCACGGGAGAACCTATCACGGTTACATCTGAATGATTATTATGTATTTAAAATAGTATGTATTATTTTTCGAAATAATATAATTTTATTGGGTAGGTATGATTTTTTCCTTTTTTCTTGTCTTATCATTGGGCTCTTATACTGACAGCCCAACAGTGAAAACAAACCACTAAAACAGAGGAGCGAAAAAACGTTTACAGCATCGAGCGAATATTTTGTGCTTTCACTGGCAGACCAGACGGCGACCCAATGATTGCCAACTGGAATAGGGAATGTAACCTTCTGAACTTAAACTTTTCGAACGAAAAGCCTAATTTTTCGTCGCTAAATCGTATTGTTCCGTTGGTGTTCCTCATACACTTCGTTCTCCTAGTCACCAAATTTCTGTAGTCACTTACTCTATTCCACAGGTAAAGTTTATTTCTTTTATTTTTATCTATCATTTTGAGGGGTTGAGTTATGGGTTTTGGTTTTCTATATTGATTGAATTTTAATTGATTTTCCTTTTGCGGTTTTTCTGAGAATTGTATCGTTTAATTCTTGTTTTATTGCTTTTTTGACGGGAATGATTGGATTTTGATGTATTTTCTTTTCTATGATCTTTTTGATTGACAAAATAGCTCATATGATTGCAATTATTGGGTCAGTGAGATTTCACAATGGCAATAATTTATGTTTCTCCACTTTTTCACTTTTGTTTTCCCCAGGAATCAAACAAAAGGAATTCATCATTTGGAATACTATTATCCTACTGACTTTCATTTTCCTTTGCATTAACTATACACAAAGAACTCGGTTTAGTATTGGTCTGCCCTGGGCGCGGAACCGGCAGAAGAAAAAACTTTTACGATCCATTTTCATTCCAATTCTAGTTTAGCCCACTTACTGTCCACCCATAGTTGTTCTACCGCAGATTAAAACCCACAAAACTAAAATACATCTCAGCTTCCTTACTCGACCTCCCGTGCAACTCTTTTTTTTGTTTTGATATTGGATTCATTTTCTTTTCCTACTGTTCTCTCTAAATAGGGGATTTTTCTGCCGATTCTTTTATTTGGAAGAAGTCACCGAGTTAGTTTCATGGATCAAGGTTTGGATTGGAAGATCTTATTATTTCAGGGATTTAGAGTTTAGAGGCTTTTATTAATAAGGGTTCATAAAGCTTTGAAGAAGATTCTCATGTTCTAAGTAGCTATAGTAATTGCTGAAAGACTATTTTCAATCTGCTAATAAGCTTTAGAAATTGATGGTTTCTGCTGCTATGCTTGTGCATCTATGCTAGGTTATTTTACATATGTGTGTAATACATCTATTTTTAATGTAAGTGCTTGATTTCTTTGAGTAGACAATGAATTTCAGTATACATAAATGAGATTTATTTTAGAGTTGGTCACTAGAGAAATTTGGGAATATATATTATTTATGATTTTGCCTTGGAGAATCAGCAATTCATCAGTTGCAAAATTCAATTAACAATCTGAGGGAAATGAGCAATAATCCTTTTATGGGGAAGTTTTTCTAAATCCCCACATTGATTAGATATACTTTTATCCAACTTGTATCGATATCAAATCTCACTATCTTTGTTTTGATTTGCACCCTATAATGTCCTCGTTCCTAATTTATAACGATTTTTAGACAATATAGAAGATTTTTCATAGCAATTTATTGAGACTTGCTGGCTTGGTGGTAAAATGATGCATAAGGAAGTAAAATTTTAGAGTACTAGTTGCATTGGGTTTTGATGAGATTGGCTGTCAAGAAACAAGGTCTCACACTGTGTTTAAAACAGTAACAAAATGAATTAGAAGAGGATAATTGTTATTGCACATTTGCACTTCTATATTGGAAACTATTGATTTGCACTTCACCCTTGTTATCCAATGTAAGGGCAAGAATATTGTCATTTGTCTTTTCTTTAGTATCACGCATCATTTATTTTTTAAGTATGTGGTTATACGTATAATATCAACCCAGGTGCCGTGGAGTCACTTCTGAATGCAGAGGATTCTAAGAGTTTTATCATTTTTAAAGTATAGGCTACCAAGCTTCTTAAAATTATTGGTATCAGATAGTCTCGTGCATACAAAGGCTAACTGAATCTGAGGTAAAATTTGCATAAGAGGCTGTAACTTTTTCTAAATTTCAGCTCACTTTAACATCTTATCCTAGTTCCCTCTCTTGGAAATGTGCTTTTGGTCGTTTGCGAGTTATACTTAGTAATTCTTTTGTTAGACACAATTTACTTACAAGTAGAGTTTATTTAAACATACATACTGAAAAAGTTAACTTACCTTTTATTTAAGTAAGAGTTTATCCAAACATACAAAGGTAACTTCCCTTCTACACTTGAAAAGTAACTCTTTTTAGGCTTAGCCAAATATGCCGCCTTTCCTAATTATTAATTTTTCCCTCTTCCTATTTTTAGGGAACAAGCCCTGAAATAGTTTTTTTTTGGGCTTAGACATATATGCTCACCTTCTATAATTATTAATTTTCCTTCTTTCTGTTTAGGGAACCAAACCTCAAATAGTTTTAGAATAGGTTAGCCAAGAGAAACTTATCACACTTTTTTCCTATATGTAAATATCAATTTATCTCCACAAAGAGGAGGCTACCAAGTTTGACGGCTGCTAACCTTCCTAATTCCATCAATATATAATTGTATGTTCTTGATTAGTCGTGTTCTATGGTTTGTGGTATGTATTTAAGGACTTCTCTAGTTTTAATGTTTTGTTAATCTTGTTACTTGGTTGTTATTTGACGATTTATTATTTGCTGATTTGTTACATTGTTTTGATTTATGATTTATTATGCATATTGTTTATATTTAGGTTATTTCTTGATTTGTATCAAGACGTACTACTCACTTCAATACCCAATGCAACTTTCTTAAAATTTAATGTTCTCTCTGCATTTGAGACCAGAGCCTATGAGTGTGTGCCAATAAAAAATTTCTTTTTCTTCTTGGTTATTTTGGGAAAACCATGTGATTTGTTTCTATTTTCAATGTGGGAATGTTGCTATTGGGTTCAAGTTGGATCCTTTGGATTATATTTTTGCTGAAGATACTGTGAAAAATGGTAAAGAGAATTCTATTTGTTTGATGTGTTTGCTGCTATTATGTTTTCTGAAATACTAATTCAAACACAAACACAAACAAAGCTACAGCTCGGGTGGGTGGCAAGTTTCAATCCAAGGCAAAACAGAGACCTTCAAGAAAGGACTATGCTGCCATATCGGTTTCTTCCTCGTAGTCAGTCCCAACTAGTGATGTCGTGGAGTGTGAATCAAGTGGGACTCTCAAGAGTGATAGGCCTTCAAAGCGTTGTGAGTTCTTTTTCCTTTTTTAATTGTTAAGTATATGAGAATTGTTTATCTAATAATACTATGATTCCCAAAAATTAGGAATACATTAGTTATACTGATTTCAGATATTATAGGTTTCCATCAAGATAAACAAAGAAATTTTGTATCAGTCACTCTCTCATTCCTAAACATTATTACAATAGGAAGACCAAATACCATAGCTAGCATGGTGTCAGATTCAGGTGTTGTCATGCCTGATGGCAATTATAGTGGGCAATCTATCTTCGATAAATCAGGAGAGGTGAGTTCTTTGTTTCTTACTGATCTTGTCTGTTGACTCAATTTATCTGATGCATACTCTTTTTTATTTCAGAATAAAGACATATTTTTTAGGTTGAAATCTGTAGATGATTTTCTTTCTCATGCTATGGCTAATATGGGTGAGCAAGATGCTCCTTACTTTGGATGTTCTATATATTGATCATTGATGCATATCTTGTCCTCCTATTTAGATAACTGCTCATAAAATGACCTGCTGGAGAAACCACTACTGAAGATTATACTCCTTTAGAGGCAACATCTGTCGATGTCCATATCACAAATAATGCAGGACTTCCTATTCCAGCTCTTTCTTCTATTGATGCTTCCACTTGCCATCAACAATTAGAGGTCCAAGATCCTTTAACTGGTGGGGAACCTATCATTTCAATTAGTTATAATGGTGATCACATGGACAATAGATTGGTGGAAACAGAGGTGAGGATCTATATCTTTTGACGCCTGGCTTTCACCCTCAACCTCTAAGTTAAATACTTACAAGTTGGCTAATTTGAATTGCGGGAGTTGGTCAATTGCAGAAGATGGATGCATTGGATGCTCAAGTTTTTTCTGAGTTAGCAACTAGATTTGGTACATATATATTTGTTATGTCTACATTGTAAATCTTGCTTATATGTTATTCTTTAAGCTTTGACCTAGCTCTTTGTGTCCAGGATGGTGCGTTGGAAAATTCCAACCAAAGCCAAAAATGCAGGTACACAATAAGATACACGATGCCAGCACTACTAATGCTGATGTATCGCAGTCTACGTCATGTCTGCAGGATTCACAGTCGATTCCTTTTGAAATTATTTTGGGGATAATTGCTCAAATCCTGCATTTCCACATGATGATGTTGTGGATCTTTCAGCTGTGGGATTCACTCATGCTATTCCCACAGAATCTACGCCTGAATGTATTGTGAACGAGGATCTAATAGATCTTGTGGGGACATCTTAGTTGGATTCTGGCTTCGATGGAGAACATCCAGAGGTTATTTTGGGAAAACCTTGTGATTGTTTCTATTTTCAATGTGGAAATGTTGCTATGGGGTTCGAGTTGGATCCTTTAGATTATATTTTTGCTGTAGATATTGTGAAAAATGGTAAAGAGAATTCTATTTGTTTGATGTGTTTGCTGCTTTTATGTTTTCTGAAATGCTAATTCAAACACAAACACAAACACAAACAAAGCTGCAGCTCGGGTGGGTGGCAAGTTTCAATCCAAGGCAAAGCAGAGACCTTCAAGAAAGGACTGTGCTGCCATATCGGTTTCTTCCTCGTAGTCAGTCCCAACCAGTGATGCCGTGGAGTGTGAATCAAGTGGGACTCTCAAGAGTGATAGGCCTTCAGAGCGCTGTGAGTTCTTTTTCCTTTTTTAATTGTTAAGTATATAAGAATTGTTTATCTAATAATACTATGATTTCCAAAAATTAGGAATAAACTAGTTATACTGATTTCAGATATTGTAGGTTTCCATGAAGATGAACAAAGAAATTTCGTATTAGTCACTCTCTCATACTAAAACATTGTTACAATAGACAGACCAAATACCATAGCTAGCATGGTGTCAGATTCAGGTGTTGTCATGCCTGATGGCAATTATAGTGGGCAATCTAACTTCGATAAATCAGGAGAGGTGAGTTATTTGTTTCTTGCTGATCTTGTCTGTTGACTCAATTTATCTGATGCATACTCTTTTTTATTTCAGAATAAAGACATATTTCTTAGGTTGAAATCTGTACTTGATTTTCTTTCTCATGCTATGGCTAATATGGGTGAGCAAGATGCTCCTTGCTTTGGATGTTCTATATATTCAGCATTGATGCATATCCTGTCCTATTTAGATAACTATTCATAAAACGACCTGCTACAGAAACCATTGCTGAAGGTTCTACTCCTTTAGAGGCAGCATCTGTCGATGTCCCTATCACAAATAATGGAGGACTTCCTAATCCAGTTCTTTCCTCTATTGTTGCTTCCACTGCCGTCAACAATCAAAGGTCCAAGATCCTTTAACTAGTGGGGAACCTATCATTTCAATTAGTTATAATGGTGATCACATGGACAATATAGTGGTAGAAACAATGGTGAGGATCTATATCTTTTAACGCCTGGCTTTCACCCTCAACCTCAAAGTTGAATACTTATAAGTTGGCTAATTTGAATTGCGGGAGTTGGATGCATTGGATGCTCAAGTTTTGTCTGAGTTAGCAACTAGATTTGGTACATATATATCTGGTATGTCTACATTGTAAATCTTGCTTATATGTTACAGGAAAAATATGTTCTCCGTTATATATCGGGTCTTTATAGTAAGCAGAAAAGGACACGTAGGTGAAATGATTGCTGATCCAGTGAAGATTAAGTTAAACGATCAATTTTTGGAGAAATTGTCCGTGAGAATACAATACAGTATTTTACATGTTGGCTTTGTTAGCATAATTAAGTGTGTTAAAGTAAGAAGACTGCATGTACATCAGCCATAATGTTGAGATGTAATTCATTGATCGAACAACAATGTAGTGATAACTTTGTCAATTAAATTCCTGAATATACAAGCTATAAGTTTTTATGTATGAAGTTCCTCTGATATTCTGCTAACCTTAAGTACGACATTTTATCGTATAGCATCCTGATGTTTTTATGTCTATCACTTCTTAGTTTCCACTTCTAAACTGGTTTTTGCTTGTCCACTATTCATGTTTGACCATAATTTGGAACAATACTTAGTATCAGTTGCATAGTTTCACATTTTAATGATATCTGATTCTGGATATTAGTCGTTCGGTGCAGTAATGGTAATCCCTCAGAGAACTATAATGAGGATGAGCCCTTTGCATCTGAACAAGATGGAGAATATAACCGTGGACGAGAAAGTCCTAGGGTTGAAGAAAGTAACACCGACAATTATCAAACTTACATGGGCAGGACTCCCAGAGTAAGATGGTCAAAATAGGACATAGAGTTGTTCTACGAGGTATATTGTGCTGTTGGTTATACATATTTGTAGCAGATGAGAGAAAATAATGAAATAAGTCAATTGAACCCAGAGTCTTTTGCCCCATAACAAGTTTTAATACCATTTATCTGTGGAACATTTATCTGTTGTGATTTTCTGATATTAACTGATTTGTACACTATGCCATCTAGCTTATTTATTACAGAATCTCTCAATGCCTTCTGTATGGATCTTCGTGGTATGAACTGTGTCAATAGATCGATCGACTCACCCATTGAATAAGTCAGTTTCACCTAAAGTCTTCATAAATTCTCCATCAGGGGTCTCAATTAGAGTTTTTCCACAAGACCATAGCTATTCATTTAAGCTCTTTTGTTTTGTTTCATTACGTATTTGTGTGATCTATAATGTAGCCCTTGGAATTGTAGGCTATACAGCAGTTTGGGACAGACTTTTCTATGATACAACTTTTTTTTCCTGGTCGTACACGCAACCAAGTTAAGCTGAAATACAAAAAGGAAGAACGACAACATCCGATGAGGCTTCGTGAAGCTTTGTCCAACCATGCTAAAGGTTAATTTATGTCCTGAATTTAGCTTCGAAATCTCATAAGAAAATGCAGATCATTCCCATTTTGAAATCTCTATTTTTGAAGCTATTTTATGACAAACTTCTTGCAGATCATTCCCATTTTGAAAAATTCATTGAGCATTTCCAACAAATTGATACTGAAGAATACTAGAACAGTAATAAAGACGACTCGACAGATTGGACTCGCAATGAAGATGCTGAGGAGGGAACTCGTGAAGCTAATGTATAGACCTTTCTTTTGCCTTAATTTACAGTCTTAAGTTTTCTGGAACTTGACAATGGAACTGCGTCGTTTCTTTGTGTTTTTTTGTGCCGCGTAGGAGGAAGAACTGAAGTCTGAATGTGAAGGACGAGAAAACAAGGAAATGGCGCAAGAACTTACGGAAATTCAAAGTCCTGTGAAGTCGTGTGATAGCGAAGATGATTTGTATCTATGGAGTCAATATAAGAGTGATGTGTGACAAGTAGTGGCAATATTTTTCTATCTTAATTGTTACATAATGCAAATTTGTTTTTCTTTGCTTCTTTTTTATTTGTAATCGAATGATCTTCGTACATTAGTTAAAGTTTTGTGGACTTGAATATCAAAGTTTTTCAATGAATTGTAGAAAAAATTAAAAAGAATACACGGGCATATTTTATCACTATTGTGGATGAGTGAATGAATAATATTTTTCAACCATGACCCCTTAAGGGATAGTGTTCACGAAAATATCTTTCGAAATAAAATCACCGCAAGTGTACGGTTCATTAACAAGTAAAATAGATTGAGAGTCCAAGTATTGATCCCACAAGGATTGATTTAGTTCATTTCTAAATATTGTGAGAATTATGGAGAAATTGATGTAATTAATTTGTCTGAATGTAGAATGAAGAAACTTAAACTACTAAAATGGATGCAAACTTATTGAATGTTAAACTAAAGTAACGAATGAACGACAAACGTACTAGTATTACGAATCCCCATGCAATACGACTTTTAATCCTTTTTCATTCACTTTTAACAACGCTATCCAAGATATGAAGAATCCATATTTCTAACTTATTCAACAATCTCATACTATAAAATGTATTGTTTTTATCATAAACGTCATAGAGAAGTTCGGCATTCTATGAGTTCCACATTGTAAAATAAGATTTGATGTTAATCTCAATACTGGTGTACAAGTTCATCAATAAGTTTCTCATTACGAATTCCATGAAAAAGTCTCTCAACTTCTGAAAACACTTCTGCGTATGGAACTTTTTAATGATTAAACACATGTGTTTTGCACAATATCATTATGAGGATTACGCAAATCCATCGCATGACATTACACCTAATTGTTAACGGAGTCTTTTACGACAATCGTTTTGTTAAGTGCTAGATGTAAATCGTCTACTTAAAAATCAAACAAATTGTTGTTTTCATGACCAAAATAAAGTAAAAAAAAATTGAGCTTCATCAGCAAATCCTTGAAATTACCAGCTAATGGCAACCTCATTTGCAAAAGCCAAAAATCCACGAGCATAGTTCATGTCAATGTGACTCTATATTGCACCATCAATGATGGTTCCAATAGCCCTGCAACTCCAATTTTCCCTAGCAAGTTGAATCATAAAAAACTCGAACGTTGAAAAAAGGGGAACAAATACACAATTATATGTAGTCAGTGTTAAATCACAAGAAGTAATCAGTTGTCGCAGAATAATATCTATTCCTTTGCTTGAAAATGAAAAGCTAAAATCATAACATCTTCAATTTTTTTGAAATCACGAGATGAAGAAGATGCAAAATTACAGTGCTACATTCAACATTCTTAAGGTGATTTTCCATGGATATTTTTCAGAAAGAGTGATTAATTTGGAGTTAAATTAAATCAGGACATAAATTTCATCGTTTCGTAAAATTTATTAACATGGGGGTTGTCACCATTTCATGGTAATCCAACATGATATTAGTTCATCTTAACATGGTGCTTTTGTAAATTTTGTAGTGTCATCTCCTGATGGACCACAAAGATTCAATAGAGCTCCTAGAAAGAATCCTAGGTACCAGGATGTGGCATAAAGAAGTTGAAAGAATGCATGCATGCATGCAAGACCAAGTCCAAGCAGCAACCTAATTTCCTGCAACCTAGTTTCCTCAAATAAAGCAACATTCTTGTCAGTTAGAGTTTAGGTTGTTTAGTTGTGAGCCACATTGCCAATTTTTTGCAGAATAGTATAGGGTCCAAAAAATCGGCTTGCTAATTTTTGGTGGGCTCGTTTAAATGCAGTGTGTTGGCGATAAGGTTGGAGTAGTAAAAATACCATATCACCTTCGTTATATTCCACATCTCTCCTTTTCAAGTCTGCCGCTTGTTTCATGCGATTAATGGCAACCCCCAAATTATTTTTAAGTTATTGCAGTAATTCATCGCGATCAATAATATTTTTGTCTACTTCATTCACCGGTGATAGCCTAGTTTTGTAAAGTGGAAGTGCAGGTAGTAGGCGTCCATAAATGGCCTGGAAAGGTGACATTCCCGTAGAGCTGTGATAGGTGGTATTGTACCAGTACTCCGCCCATGGTAAAAATTTCACCCATTTCTTTGGCCACTAATGAACAAAGCTACGCAAGTATTGCTCCAAGCATCGATTAACAACTTCGGATTGGCCATCCGTTTGTAGGTGATAGGCAGAGCTAAATTTGAGTTTAGTACCGGACATCAAGAAAAATTCTTGCCAGAACTTACTGATAAATATAGGGTCCCTGTCACTAATAATTGATTGTGGCATACCGTGCAATTTAACCACGCCACTTACAAAATTTTCTGCTATGTTTTAGCTGTGAAAGGATAAGTAAGAGCCATGAAATGGGCATATTTACTCAATCTATCTACGACCACCAGCACTGTATCTTTCCCGTGAGAGGTGGGCAAACCTTCAATAAAGT
>CAIGRR010480190.1:0-10531 GCA_903798365.1 Fraxinus sp. 1973-6204 | reverse complement strand
TACAAAAACTTAGTAAAATGGCCTCGAATAAGTGCACAAAAAATGCACTTATCAGTTTTGATTAAAATCTCTCGTGAAAGTCAATAATTAATTTTAACCACACATTTTATGGGACCCACAACTTTTCAACCACAAATTTCATCAACTTTTATCAAAATCTACTAAAAATCTGATTTTACTCTCTACCAAACAGGGCCTAGTTTTGATTATTAGAATCGAAAAGTGACAGTTCTCATCTGGTTGTGACTAATTTTAGGTTTGAACTCTCTTTTTCAATAATATCTCAATCGGTCAACCATAAATTGTAATACACACAAATTTACTTGAATTAATTGTATTCAAAATAATTGGATAAAAAGTATATTTGGGCCGTTTAAATTATGATCTAAATTTTGTGTTTGTACATGCATTCTACAGTTTTATGTATCTAAATCTTGTTAAATGCTTGTGACGTATCTCTAGCATTAGGGGACGATCACGAGCACTCCGACTCTGAAATCGGTCAATAATGTGAGAATTTAATTGTGTGTGACACACAATGGATGTGAGTAATAGATTTCGGATTGAAAAGAAAATACCAAGCAATATACTATAGATATGTGTAGTTGCATTACTTTTAGAAGGCACTAAGTGTAAGATTTTATTTAGAAATGAAGAATTAATGTTTGGCACGTGGCATCATCCCAACAACTTACGGATTAGACTTGATAGGTGTCAATCCCAACTATTCCAGACCTAGTATGACCTTTAAATTAAAAAGGAACTCACTATAGGACTTCAAAACAAATGCGATTCTATTCAGAACCACTCAAAAGATAAAGAAGTGATGAATCCTCTTTTTTACTCTAACTCTCTCACTCCATACTATTTGCATTTCTATTCAAATTTAAAGGAAGTAATTTTCTTTCAATGCTACCACTAAAGTAGACTGAAAAGTTGACTGATAGCATTAATTGTAAAGGTGCCAAATCAAGTTCAAAGTATCTTCATATAGAAGATCTCTATTCTGAACGTCGTCCATGGGGGATGCCTTGTGAAGCAAATGCTAGACGCTTTGAAAATACATTGCAGTAACTTGTATTGCCTAAGCTGGGGCATCACACTTTGGATGGGGTGGTTGCTTTGGTCGAGGTGCCTTAGTCCCCTTGTACTTCTACATCATCGCTTCGTTCCAAGGTTGGGAGGGCAAGGTGACATAGAGTGCTAGCCTTTGGTGGCTCTTTTCTCTTTCTTAGATGGTGGTCATGGCATGCTCGTTGAATGAGACGTAATAATTTCTAAATAAATAAATAAAAAAAAGGAAAATCCGAATAATCAATTTTTTTTGTCTTAGAAAGCGAAACTAAAAACATCTACACTTTTGCAATTATTATTATTATTATTACTATAAAAAACATCATGATATATGTATAATTATGATTGGTAATTGGTACATCCACTCCTAATAACAGCTAAAGGTTAAATCGGAAAATAACATTATTATTTTTTCTCTTCAAAACTACAAAAACTTTTCATGAGGGATTGTTGACTAAATGTGATCAAATAATTGAGGTAGTGGCAGTACACATAATTTGCCCTAAAGTTCATTGTTGAGTTTGTCCTTTGATCCGATGGGTACTTTGTGTTTCTATTTAGAACAACAAAGATACATAGAAGAAAGACATAACCCTTACTAGGAGAAATCAAGACCGTCAGAACTCTGCTCTTAATTTCAGCTAACAGATGTATATGTCTGTCCTTTTTATTTCCCTTTTGAACTCTTTTTTCTCATACTTTTCATGTATTTATACTATTTATCTATATATATATTTGCCTCTTCATTTCTTTCTCCCCAACCACACTTAATTTGACCCACTCGCTTCATCAAATTTCACTAGTTCTTGATATTTTTCTAAAACCAACATGCAGGTAGTGGTGGGAGAGTCATCAATGGGGAGCACCGAAGAATCCGGGGCGGTGGCAAAAATGAAGAAAGTATATGAGAAGGTGAGTCTATTGGTTTCTAGCAACGCGGTGGTGGTTTTTACGATAAGTGGCTGCTGCATGTGCCATGTGGTGAAGCAGCTTCTCTTTGGCCTCGGAGTTGGTCCGACTATAGTTGAACTTGATCGCGATGCCAGTGGCCATGACATCCACCGCCTGCTCTTCCAGCAACAGCCGGTTCCGGCTGTGTTTGTTGGCGGGAAATTCTTGGGTGGGATCGAGACTGTCATGGCTTGCCATATTAACGGCACCCTTGTTCCTCTTCTCAAGGAAGCTGGAGCTCTCTGGCTTTGAATGGAAAATTCTTATCTGATAATCTTCACTGTAACATTGATCTAACTTCACTTCTATTAATCAGTCCATTACAATATCTGTCTTTTCATACTATATGGAACAAAATTGCTGAAGAATCATGAATTATATATATCAAAAAAATGTAGTACTTGCAGATGCTTCCAATTATGGAGAACTAGCTATTCCTTAATTACTTTTAGAGTTTATTTTGATCATCGATCGATCGATTGATTTTGGTTTTTGTTTACAATCTGAAATTAAACTTTTGGTTCATTTGATTTTCAAACAAGTGAGAGTATTTCCATGAGACGAAATTTCTGCAATTGTGTTAAACTTTTGGATTTGGAGGCAAGTAATTTTTTTTTTTTTTTAAGAATGTGTGTTTCAAAGATATAGAATATTTATGATTCCACTTGTAAAATTAATTTATTATTTGAATGTGTAATTGAAAATAAATTTTAATGAGTACGTACCAAACATGACCTTATTCATTATGTATATCAAAAGGGATTCTCAAATGATAATGCACTTATTCAAGAGAGAAAAAGAAAAAAAAAAGGGTAAAAGAAGAACTTATAATCTTTATCGAGCTTAATTTATCCCTACTTTAAAGAACATTACTTCCTCTAAAACATTTTTTTTTTTTTTTTACCAAAAAGGAATAAAGGAAAGCTAATTGAGCAATTATGTCAATTGACTAATTGTGCTATTTCAGCTTCATTTAAAAGTGTCCTATGCAGCATGTATAGAGGTGCAATGTTCAAGGCTTAGGCCATAACTCAATTGACAATAGCTAGAGATATTTTTGCAAGAAAAAATGACTATATTTTGTTGCTATTACACACATTTTATGAATTTCACAAAATTTTAATTACATATTTCATTAATTTTTATTAATATTTAATTTTAATCTATACCGAACATAACTTTGTTAGAGGGCTCACCTCACATCACCCACAAACTAAAAGTAGAGACCATTGCCCCCTAGGGCACATCCCGTCTAACAAAGGAGGGGGCTCTTAGTTGCGGTAGTTCAGAGGTCGCTGGTTCAATTTGTGACACTCTTGGAAGGTAGAAGTTCTCTTGGAAGGTAATGTGCAACATGTGTTGACTCGCTCGACACTTCGGCAGATCAGTGGGGGGGGGCTCTTGAACCCTAGCCGTTTGGGGCATATCCCACGATTTACCTGGTCTGCATCTTGAGGGGCCAGGCGTAGACCTCAAGATTAATCGTCGAAAGTGGATCACCTGGGTATAAAAAAAAAAAACAGAGACTATTGCACATATAAAATGGGCCCCACATGCTAATAGTACTTCCAATATCGCATCGGTAAAAATTTGCAGTTAGAAGAAGAATAATATTAGTCACTCGACCCCCTGTCTGCTAGAGATATTTTTGCAAGAAAAAATGACTATATTTTGTCGCTATTACACACATTTTATGAATTTCACAAAATTTTAATGACATATTTCATTAATTTTTATTAAAATTTAATTTTAATCTATACCAAACATAACTTTGTTAGAGGGCTCACCTCACATCACCCGTCACATCACCTGCAAACTAAAAGTAAAGTAGAGACCATTGCCCCCCGGGGCACATCCCATCTAGCAAAGGAGGGAGCTCTTAGTTGCAGTAGTTCAGAGGTTGCGGGTTCGATTCGTGAGGCTCTTGGAAGACAGGAATTCTCCTGGAAGGCAAAGTGCAATATGTGTTGACTCGCTCGACATTTCGACAGATCAGTGGGTTCTTGAACCCTGGCCGTTTGGGGTATATCCCGCGATTTACCTGGTCTGTATCTTGAGGGGCCAGGTGTAGACCCCAAGATTAATCGCCGAAAGTAGATCACCTGGGTATCAAAAAAAAAAAACAGAGACTATTGCACATATAAAATGGGCCCCACATGCTAATAGTACTTCCAATATCGCAACGGTAAAAATTTGCAGTTAGAAGAAGAATAATATTAGTCACTCGACCCCCTGTCGTGTGTGTGTGTGAGAGAGAGAGAGAGAGAGAGAGAGAGAGGAATCGCATGGGAAAAGCTCACTCTCTCACTTAGATCAGTACGTACTTTGTTTTCATTATGCATGAATCAAGCATGAAGGAAGAGACAAAGAGGTCTGTTATGGCCGAAAATGGTTAAAACCGACAAGGGACAGCCCGACAAGTAGCGTTTAACGCGCCGTCGTTTGACGGTCAGAACATTTTAAATGACTTTCGTCTCTATCTGCACTCAGGGAACATTAACGCCGTCTCATTATTTATCTTCTTTTACTTTCTTGGGTAAATAAAAAAGACCTTTTGCTTTTACCTGTTTTCACTCCTTTAATATCTAAATTTTTCGTTGTGTTGAACTGCTAAGAAATAGTCAAATACTTTTGTTTGTATTTTATATGAAAAGTAAAATTCTATACTTCCATGTAGGAATTATTGCTGCAGAGATACAAAAATCATTTACATATAACAATTAATTTAAGATACTTCCTATTAAATGACTATCTATACAACAAATACCTTACTAAAAATCTTGTCTGGGAAAAATTTAAAGGGAACAAACAATCAAACTAAGGAAAAAAAAAAAGTACAATTAATTGTAAAAGAATTTGGAGTATCAAGATGGTCTCATTGAAAAATATCGTCAGAAAAATACAGTTAGTGAAACACGAGTGAATAAAAAAAGAGTATAGCTACTACTTTATCAAATATCATCATAAATTTTTGAGTCGACGCGTTGTCATTTAATTTACCAATTTCTTGAATGTGCCAAGAATACTTGCCTTATTAAGTTGGCTACATTATCACTTGAACAAATTTATTGAATATCGATATTTCTAGTCTTCTCTCTTCTGAAGCTCATAATATATTGAAGATTTTTGAAGGAATATGATGTATTTTGTTGTGTTCGATTATAGCTTTCTATGAGTTATATAATACAAGATGCATTGTCTTCATACAATATTATTGGAATAGTCTTTGTCGAATTAAATTCGCATGATACTTGGATATGATGGATTATGTTCCTTAACTATAAACATTCTCGACTTGTTTCATTGATTGCAATAATTTTAGAATGATTTGAAGATGTTGCTGTCAATGTTTGTTTCATAAATCTGCATGGACCACGATACATTCCTCCATGCATATATACGTGTCCTGTTTGTGATTTAGTTTTATGTGGAACAAAAAGATACATGAATGTGCATATCCTAGAAAAGAATAACCTATTTTTTTTTATCATTAAGATTACTCATATCAATGATTCCTCTTAGGTAACGAAAATGCATTTAAGACCTCTCCAATATATTTGAGCTAGTGAAGAGTTATATCATATAAGCAGATATCTAATCAAGTGCAATTTGCAAGATTGGTTAATGCTTCAATTGATCTTAGGTATGGTACTTCATTATAGTCCAAGAATAACCAACCCAGAGGAGGGTGAATTGATTTTTAAAAATTTCTCGAAAAGTGAATCTAGATTCTAGTAAGTGAAGAATAAATTAATTCAAATAATCAAAACAAATATAAAAGCGATAAGTAAAAGGGAGAGACGATGCAAACAATATAATTGTGGAGGTTCGATCTAAACAGTAATGATCAATGTCCTCTGTTACCAAGCTCTTCAGTATGAGCAAGATCTTCTTACTATGTTGATTCACTTATGGTACAATCTAACCATTAAAAACGCTTTCGGTGACTTACAAACAAGGAGTATCGATCCTTATACAATATTGAGATTTACGGGGGACCTCAACACAACCTACTATTGAGCTTTCACGGGACCTCAATATAACCTACACTATTGAGCTTTACATGACCTCAATATGACTCACACGGTGACTTATAACAAGGAACACCAATCTTTATACAATGTTGATCTTTACGAAATTTCAACACGACCCACACTTTATCAAAGTGATTTTACAATAGAATTCTTCTCTTGATAAATAATACAAACAAGTAAATTACTAAGATACGCTAACACTTTAGTGAATAGTAATAAATGATAGCTCAAGTGTTAGATGAAAAACTTTGATAAATATGATAGTTAAAAACTTAGATTCAACCAATCAATTTTTTTTCAATGAGAAGATGGAGAAAAATCAAATGCAATTAAGTTCAAAAATCTTCTCAAAATATTTCTCTCTTTTAATAAATAATTGTAATAAATTAATTACTAAAAGAGAAATGAGAAACTTTGATGAATATGATGATTTTATAGGGTTGATTCAATCAATCAAAATTTTTAATATAAAGAAGTAGAAAAGTTTATGCAATGTAATTGCAAAGATCTTCTTAAAATATATATATCTCTTTTAAGATTAATATAAATAAGTTAAGTACAAAGAGAAAATGAAAAACTTTGATAAGATAAATGATTCAAGAAATTTCATTTAACAATCAAAGTTTTTGTTATGAAAAAATAAATGAAATAAACGTAAAATCAAAGTTCAAAGAAAATATTTTACAAATATATTTCTTAAAAAAACTCTCTTCTAGTTTTTTTATAAATGCAAAGTGAAGTAGTATTTATACCAATCAAAACGCCAAAATTTCTGACCAACCTAACATTTGGATCCTGAACAGAACGACCCAACTAGTCGTTGCGCGTCAGAAATTAGAACGATTAAAAAAATACTGTAGGCGAATTGAACGTCCGCTTTGACCTTTTTTTGGAAAAAAAAGTGGGCTTTTGAAGGAGTAAGTAACATTGTGAAAATTTTAAATATCAAATTGAAATTCTTATCATTTGAAAAATAATTATTTTTTATGTAAGTGTTTTAATGAAATAATCTTTTAGCGCATAAAACGATATTTGAGTTTCTATCATTCATTACTAAATATTAAAGTATTAGTACCTTTATATTTGAACTAAGAAGTCTAGTCTTTGGTCATGCTTCAAAGTTTGCCTCTAAGACTTCTCATTTTGATCTTGCTTTTTCTTGACGTTTGTCTTTTAAGTTCTTATCTCGAATGATTTGACTTGAATGCTTAACTTCACATTTGATCTTTATTTCGAGTTTGATTTATAATGTGTTGACTTTGGTAATAATGATTGATTTTAATATTGAACTATCATCCCTCAAAATCAATTGTTAGAAACAATATTAATCTTGTTTGTTGTGATCAAAACATTAAAGATGAAACCTACGATAGGTCAACAAGTTCCTCTTTTTGATTATGACAAACAAGATGATGAGATTGAACAATTGATATCATATTGATAAAAGAAAATGCAATATAAATTTTGCATGTAATCCATATATTCATCTATCTTTTACAAATCAAAAGCAATTCATTTTAAAGCATATGTTTATCAAGGGAAACATTTTGATCATATCCATCTATCATCACATTCTCATCGAGCATATCATCTCATATATTTTTCCCCTTTATCATAAGCAAAAAGAAATAGCATTTAAAATCAAACCACGACCATAGGGAAAAGGTTTTCCCATTTTCAATGCTTTTCAAATTTATCTTACTCAATTTTCCATTTTAGCATAAGTAAAAAGGTAGCACAAATGAGAAGAGGAGTATGGTATATAAGATCAAAACTTTAAATCAATCATAGAAAATAGTAATATATTCTCTCTCAATTAACCACAATATGCCAGATATATACAAGTTTAAATAAGATGATAATCATCACATTTATTGTAAAATAATAATCAAAGCGTGAGTTATGAAATGACAAAAGCATAATCATTTGGACAATTTATATAAATTTCAATCAATTTTGCACATAGAATCATACGAGATCATTNATCACATTTATTGTAAAATAATAATCAAAGCGTGAGTTATGAAATGACAAAAGCATAATCATTTGGACAATTTATATAAATTTCAATCAATTTTGCACATAGAATCATACGAGATCATTAAGTATGAATTTAATTTAGTCATATACTTCAAATTCATCGATAATTCCCAAACCTCTTTGAATATATGAAAATCTGTCAAGTGTTATAGGTTTAGTGAGAATATCAACCAATTGATTTTCTGTATTCACAAATTTTAATACAATATCCCACTTTTGAGTGCCTTTAGAATACCATAGACGTAATGTCTTAATGCCACTAAGGTATCTAAAACTCGTTTTATGGCACTAAAGTATGGTTTTTGAGTATTGAGTTAAAATCTAGCACATAATCACACACTAGACATAATATCAAGTCTACTTGCGATTAAGTAAATGAGAGATCCGATCATACTTTGATATTTTGTTATGTTTATGGAAGTACTTTGATCAGATTTGTCTAGTTTGATTGATGAGCTCATTGAAGTGTTCATTGATTTCAACTCTTCCATTTCAAATTTATTAAGCATGTTCATGATGTACTTTGTTTGACTCCATTACTTAGGTAGAGATTGATCACTTTATACTTCAGAAGATTCTTCTTCATCTAGTTGCACATTTGCTTCTTCCTCATGTTGGTCTTCAACATCTTTAGGATCTTCCTTATTTTGATTTTGAATTTTGTTTACTCAAAAGGAATCTTCAAACCTATATCATTAGCAATACATTTATCTTGATCAAGAGGATTAGTTTCATCAAATGTTATATGCATGGATTCTTAACAACCAAAGTTCTTATGTTGAAGACTCGATAAGCTTTGTTCGTAGATGAATAACCAAGAAAATTTTTAATATCGAACTTTGAATCAAATATTTACAATTTTTCTGTAGTGTTTAAGATAAAACATTTACAACTAAACAATTTAAAGTAATTGATATTGAAAATTCTATTTTTCAAAGGTTCATATGAAGTTTTTGTTTTCATTCGACTTACAAAAAATTCTATTTAAAATATAGCAAACGGAGTTAATGGCTCAGACTAAAAAATATTGTGATAAACCATTTAAACTTGTGATTCTAGATTGTCCAAAAATATTCAACACGATCCACTACTGAGTTTTCGCGGGACCTCAATATGAATCACACTTTTGAGCTTTACGAAATCTCAATATAACCCACATGGTGATTTATAATAAGGAGCACCGATCATTATACAATGTAAATCTTTACGGGACTTCAACATGACCCACGCTTTATCTAAGTGATTTTACAATGAAATTTCTCTCTTGATAAATAATACAATCAAGTTAATTACAATGAATAATAATAAATGATAGTTTAAGTGTTAAATAAAAAAACTTAAATAAATATGATGGTAAAAAATTTAGATTCAATCAATCAAAATTTTTTTTTCAATGAGAAGATGAAGAAGAGTCAAATGCAATTTAAGTTCAAAAATCTTCTCAAAATATTTTTCCATTTTAATAAATAATTTTAATAAATTACGTACTAAGAGAGAAATGGGAAACTTCGATGAATATAATGATTTTATAAGTCTAATTTAATCAATCAAAATTTTCAATATGCAGAAGTAGAAAAATTTATACAATGTAATTGCAAAGATCTTAAAAAATATATCTATATTTTAAGATTAATTTAAATAAATTAAGCACAAAGAGAAATGAAAAACTTTGATGAGAGAAATGATTCAAGAAGTTTCATTCAACAATCAAAGTTTTTGTTATGAAAAAATAAAAGAAATGAATGTAAAAATGTAAATTTAAAGAAGATATTTACAAATATATTTAACAAGAAAGCTATCTTCTATTTTTTTTTATGAATGCAAAGTGAAGTGCTATTTATAGCAATCAAAACGCCAAAATTTCTAACCAATCGGAAGACCCAATTGGACGTCCAAATCCTGAATCGGATGACTCAACTAGCCGTTGTGCGTCAGAAATCATAACGAATAAAAAAATGACTGTTGGTGAATCGGACATCCGCATGGTCAACCATACGTCCACTTTGACTTTGAATTTGATTTTTTTTTTAAATGTGGACTTTTGAACGTGTAAGTAACACTATAAAGAGTTTAAATAAAAAAACTTAAATAAATATGATGGTAAAAAATTTAGATTCAATCAATCAAATTTTTTTTTTTCAATGAGAAGCTGAAGAAGAGTCAAATGCAATTTAAGTTCAAAAATCTTCTCAAAATATTTCTCCATTTTAATAAATAATTGCAATAAATTATGTACTAAGAGAGAAATAGGAAACTTCGATGAATATAATGATTTTATAAGTTTGATTCAATCAATCAAAGTTTTCAATATGCAGAAGTAGAAAAATTTATACAATGTAATTGTAAAGATCTTAAAAAAAAATATCTCTCTTTTAAGATTGATATAAATAAATTAAGTTCAAAGAGAAATGAAAAACTTTGATGAAAGAAAT
>CAIGRR010480149.1:0-14271 GCA_903798365.1 Fraxinus sp. 1973-6204 | reverse complement strand
ACTGTGAGATCTGATAATCAAAATTAATGCATCATCTTAGGACTATAATTTCTTCAATCATGATACCAATATTTACTTATATAAATGTCCAGAAAAAGGAAGGAAATGATTAATTTATCAAATAAAGAAAACTCCATTGCAGATTACACAATTCTGACTAATTTTAAGTCATTGAATGAAATAAGAAAGGGTAGTATAGTAAAACAGCATCATTAGGTAATCAACTAGAAATGACAAAAATAAAGTATAAACTCACAAAATAAAATTCAAAGATGATTCTAAACTCTAAATATAAAGAATGTCAGAATCCGAGCAATCATGTACCTAGTAGCATGGCACGGTGGCGGTGGACGTTTGAGAGAAAAGTGAAAGGACGGTTTCGGTCAAGGGCCAAAGGCAGACAATGGGTTTCGGCTATTCTCGCCGGCATGTACAGTAGGTATATGAATGGGCTTTGAACTGATTTTGTCAATTTTTTATTTAAAAAAAAAACTGAGGCCCCTATAATTTTTTGGCCTGAGGCATGGGCCTTGCTTGCCTCTGCCCAAAATCGGGCATGGCGACCGCATAGAGGTATTCTATGCGGTCACATAGAGCAATATTTTGGACTGTTGGAGGCCGGTTTTACCGTTTAATTTTTGAATTTTGTTGTTTTTCACTTAAATTTTGACACTATTTCGTGCTGCTGGTCAAGGCTTATATATAGGAGATTCACGTTCAAGGAATAATGTTTGAAAAACATTTTGAGATCCATATATCATTCCAGCATCAAAGATCAAAATTTGATTCTTCATCACATTCAGAATTTTTAAAGTTGTGGGGATTACATTTTATGTTTGAATGTTTAATCCTTACAAGACTTGTTTAATCTTTCAAACCATTTGTCGGAATACCTTCAAGCATTATTTTCAATACGTGAGGAACAAATATAGTTTGAGGACATGGATTACGCATTAGACATTCGGTGTTCATTTTATGAAGTTTAATCCTGGTTTTGTTCGTGTTTTTTTGATCTCGTTGCTATAATATTTGGTGTGTTTCTTCTTCAATTTATGTGCATATTCAACACTTTATCGTAAAATTGTCATTGCGAAGTCAGAAGTGTCCTAAAAAAAAATGCAAAGTCACAGTAACCAATCAAACTTTAATGTTCATAATGTGGCACTTGATGGATATAAGGATGAAAACGGGTCGAGCTGTTCGCAAGCTTCGCGGGTTCCGATCGACTTGATCTATAGACGACTTGAGCTTGTTTTGAAACTAACATGGACAGAGTCGGACATAATTTATTCTTGTCAGGCTTGTGGGCACATTTTTTATGACTATTTGACTAATAATCAAAATTTCAAATTTTTTTATACAACATTTTTTTTTTCTACATAAACCCCCACTTCATTTCATTTTTTCACAAAACTCTATCTTCTATATTTTGCCCCTATTTGGACTCCATTTTACCAAGAAAATATATTTTGAAATAATAAAAAGTTGAAGAATTTGAGGTAGAAAAATATTTTAGATTTACGAGTAAAATGATTTTATGAGAGAATATGTGGTTGAAAATGAGTGTTAAAAAAATGAATTTTAGTTATGTCTGATTCTAGTATAAATTATATTATTATTCCTTCTTCCATGCATTATTCCAAATGAATTACAACAGTCAATTAGTTCAAGCCGACAATTAGTCTAAGAATTAGTGAATTCAACCAATTTTTATGCTTCCCATCTTTCGAATTCTCACATTCAATGTCATGATATAGATTATGTAAGCCATGATATTGAAAGAGATAATTCGAAAATGCGGACTCCAGGAACTATAAAGAAGAGTAGTTTCAAAAAAATTCGAGAGGCCAATAATACAATCAATTTGTTCAAGGTAAATAATAAGCTTAAAAAGCTCGATTTGGATTTATATCTATGGGGGTAGAATTGGTTCAAAAATTCCATCTATAGACTTGAACTTTGTGGAAATATATTTCGTAATGTATTTAAAGGACCGAGAAGATGCAGAGTTCCAGAGTCAAGATAAAGTGGATAGATTAACTAACTAATGACTTTCAAGATCTGATTTCATCATTTGTAAATACTGCTTACATTAATTTTCTTTTATTTTTTGGACTTTTTAGAAAAATTGTACCTGTAATATCTTGTTGGTGCATAATTTTTAACTCACCTACACTAAGGGCATGTGATTTCCAAGTTCTTGATTTTGGCATGTTTGAACAACAAAATTTTCTAGGCAAAGTTTTTTCCATGGCTACCCTCTACGCGCCTATTTTCCTCAAATTTGGAGAATTGCTTTTCCCACCATTTTGGTAGGAAAATGCAATTCCATGTTTTTTTTTTCAATGTAAACAAATTTTATAATCAATTGTAAAGAAAATAATATTCAATTTAATGAACAATTTTCATGTAAAACAAAGTCAAACGAACATTAAACTTTGATGAAAAAAATTGATTTTTAGGAATTTTTTATTTTAGTTTTTGGCAATGGAAACAAATTTTATAACCAATTATGAAAAAAATTATCACATTAATGAACAATTTTCATGTAAAACAAATCCAAACGAAAACAAAAAGATTCAAAATTTTAAAATTTTTCTAGGTGGAAAATTATATCAATCAAACACATTTAATTAACAAGTCTCTGGAAAATAAGTTTTAGGCAATTATTTTCCTTGAAATTCATCTTCTTTCCACATATTTTCCACTCTTGCAATCAAACGGACCCTAAAAGTTACCGAATCCAAACCTCAAAAAGGCGAAGGGTTTCTATTTATTTATTAATTTATATAAAAACTAAAAAAATGAGTTGAGTCATGGTCTCTTGGACGGCTCAGCTCGACGACCCTTAAAGCCCACGAACACAGTTTGTGGACATAGGGCGAGCTAAGTTCGTGTGTCCAAGAATCGAGCCAACTCGGCTTGGCACATTGCTATCCCTAGGTGGATGTGTGACTAGGGCTCGATATGAGTCGATTTTGAGAGAACCGAACCGACCCAAAATTTTTCAGGTATTTAATAAATGGAATTGTCGGGTCCAAATATAATTATGGAACCGTTCGGTTCGGTTTGATTCCGTACCATAATTAAATTTTTTAACATTTACAACACGACATAAATACAACTAATGATATTCTCATTCGTAAATTTTACAAATTAACGTAGCCCAATTTAAAAATATATAAATAACAAGTTGTCCAATAAGATTTATTCAATGAATACAAATACCCAAAAGTAGATACTAATATTGGGCAGTTTGGGCTAACAAAAAATAAGTTAAGGATAAGACCCAAAATCAAATGTTGGGCTAACAAAGTTACAAAAAACCAATTTGGCTGGATTAATTAGCTAATTTGTTTTAAAAAATTAAAGTAATTTAATTTATTCAATATACAAAATTATTTAGATTCGGTTCATTGTCTAGACCCGAAAATTGTCCCAAACTCATCAGTTCTCAATTCGAATACCCGTTTGGATATTTAACTTATAAAAAATCGCTCGATTCGATTCGATTCGGTTTAGTACTTTTGTCCAGCCCTAGAAACAATACCCTTTTAATTTTGGAGATTTCTTCACAACTTAATCATCAAAAGCAAATCACCACCCTAACACAAACATAGGAAAAAAAAAAATCAAAACAATATCTATATTATGAATTCAAAGAAATGAAAAACAATTAAATTATCCAATTCACTAATGGATGCCCGATTAATTGTAAGAGAGAAAAAATCCACAAGAAGTTCAGCATATGTAATTCGGCAGGATGCATTTTTCCCTAAGAACATGTAGTGAAGATCGCTATGAGGACCCTGAAGAGACATGGGTTATGCAATCCAATTGAACCCATTACACCATTTTTTGAGTTATCTTATTTTTATTGATTTCATACACAGAAGATTGTCTCATATTAATGTTGTAATATTATCCTTCAAGGGAATGGAGAAGAGAACAAAAGAAAGGATCAAGAACGGCAAATATAGTAGAAAGGCTTAAACACGAGATCGTTGTCCTAAAACGATATTTGCCTCATCTAGGATTTAATTGATGCATAAAGAGACTTTTGGTAAATGGTTTGTAAGATTGATCAAGTATTGAAGAAGAAAATACTTAAATACTTGTATTTATTTTCCAAAACTTGAAGATCACTTTAAATGTTTGAATATGTAAATGAATTGGATTTAATGGCACGATAATAGGGTTTTGATTGTTGATTTATTGTTATTATAATTGAAATCTATCACCTATTTATAGATTTCAACTCATCATCCACGAAATAGTGTAAATCTTTCATGAAAAGTTGAGTTTTGCCATAAAAAGCTTTTTAGAATCAAACCAGAAAACAATCAACCAACGGCTATATTTTTGCTCTATGTCTACGCATGAGAATAACCATGCCCACGCGGTCCCAGGGCCTGAAACCTCATTACTTGCAAACAATGGCCATGTTGTCTCCAAATTATTTTTCTTCTTTTGATTCCATCAATTCATCCATACTTACATACATACATACATACTTTCTAATTGATTTGAGCAAATATAACAATCCCCCACTTCTTTAAAATTATATGGATTACATACTCAAAGTAACAACATTTATGCATAAGGATTAAATATCTTTCGATTTGAATATAATCATAGTATAATTCTCACACAGTATGATTGAAATTTCAAGTAGCATAATAGCTTTGAACCAATTATTCATTGTCATAACACCGGTGAAAATACACACACAAGTGTCGTGTTCACAAATTCCTTAAACTCGCTTAGCACTAATATGATTTTGCACTCATCCTATTCGTTGAGCTTTTAAGAAAGAAATCACGACTCTTTATTTAGGCGACACTACCTCGAACTTTATTCAAGGTGAAGTTCTTTCAATATCATTGTTACTTTTAAAGATACTTGTACTTAGTACCAAACTTCATTAAGGACATTAAAACTCAACACTCCTTTAAGTAACGACCAACATTATATAATTAAGATAAGGTTCTTGTGAAATTTATAATGTTGAAACCATCCACTTATCGAATAATTTGTTATTACCCTTTGAACTCGTCGATTACTGTTTTAGTAATGACAAATAAGGTTGCAATCATTGGTGAATCTTTTTAAGTAATGAGTTTTAACCCCATCCTACTCGAAGTAAATATTACTAAATCTCTATTGAAAGGTTTAGTTAGAGGATCCTCTAGGTTCTCATTTGACTTAACGTGATTTAGAAAAATTATTTCATTCTTGATTAATTTCCGCACGTTATCATGTTTTAGACTCACATGTCTAGACTTCCTGTTGTATACCTCATTGTATAATTTAGCTAATGTAGCTTGACTAAAACACGTGATAGATATCGATTATATATATATTCTTCGATTCCAAAGGTATATCATATAGTAAATTCTTAAGCCACTCTTCTTCTTTCCCGATATTGGTTAATGCTACAAATTCAAATTCCGTGGTTGAATGTGTTATATATGTTTGTTTCTTTTATTTCCAAGAAACCGTACCTTCTCTACGAGTAAACATCCAACTCGGAGTAGATTTACTTTCACCAGTGTAAGTGCTAAAACATGTGAAACATATCGAATATATATTCCTTGATTCTAAAGGTATATCATATAGTAAATTCTTAAGCCACTCGTCTTCTTTCCTGATATCGGTTAATGCCACAAATTCAGATTCCGTGGTTGAATATGTTATATATGTTTGTTTCTTTTATTTCCAAGAAACTGCACTTTATACGAGTAAACATCCATCTCGAAGTAGATTTACTCTCACCAGTGCTACATTTCCAGCATCAGTAAATCCGTCAAATACAATCGAGAATTTGGAATAATATAGACCTAAGTTTTTGGTTTCTTTAAGTAACTAGAACTCTCCCAATAGCATTCTAATGTTCCTTGCTCAAGTTACTAGTAAACTTACGAAGTTTACTATTTGCAAATGCTATGTTTGGTATTGTACATTGAACTGCATACGTAAGATTCCATATAATACTTAATAATCCAATTGAGCAATAACTCTTCCATCATTCTTTATAAATTTAGAACTTGGATCAAGAGGGGTACTATACTCTTTATGTTCAAATGTTTGAACTTATTTTCCACATTTTCGATAAAAAGTGTTTGACTTAAATAGTAACCCCACTAATTTTAGTTACTTTGATACCCGAAATTGTATCCACTTGTTCAAAATCGTTCATCTTGAATGTAGAAGATAGAAACATCTTTGTTTTTTTTATTCTATCCATGTGATTACTCAAAATCAACATGTCATTAACGTATAAGCAAATAAGTATTTATCGGCACTATTATGTTTGAAGCCAAATGAAACAACCACTAAGTCAAATTTTTCATGCCATTTTTAAGTGCTTCTTTTAAATCATATAATGATTTTACTAACTTGTACACTTTTTGTTCATTTTCGAAGTTGTTCCATATAAACATCCTCATTGAGATCCTCATTTAAGAATGTCGCTTTGATATCCATTTGATGACCATACAAGTCATATATGGACACTAATGTGAATAATATCATAATTGATGTCATACCGGTGTCGGAATAATCTATTCATTCATTTGTCAATAATCTTTAGCTACTAATCTATTCATTCATTTCTCTTAAACACCTTTTGTACACCCATTTACAAAAGGTATTGATAATCAAATTTCATTCAATCCTAAAGTCTTTTCTATTCTAGTTTTTTTGCTTCTTCGAGTTTCACTAGATTCCTTAATATCTTTATAAGATGTTTCATCTTGAGTTTCACTAGAGTTAGGAATCTCTTTATGAGTTTCCCTTAATTCATTATCCGAAAATAGTGAATTCTCAAAGAACTCTACGTCATTTGATTCAATTATTATATTGGTCTCCAAATTCAATAATCTATATGGTTTGCTATTACTTGCATATCCAACAAAGATACATTTGATGCCTCTGTGTTATTAGAATATGCAAGACACCTCTACACTTTGAAGTATCCAATATTTGGTTTTCTTTCTTTCTACAGATCATAAGGAAAAATCTTTCTAAATTTTAAAGGAATCCTATTTAATATTTTACATACATTCAACAAAGCTTTATCCTACAAGTTAAATGGCAACTCAGCATACGTTAACATGACTTTTATTATTTCAACTAATTTTCTAATTGTTTTTTCAGTCAAACCATTTTGTTCGGGTGTTCTAGATGTAGAACATTGATATACTATACCTTATTGTTCATAAATGAATTGAAAATCACCAGAGAAGTATTCTCCCCTTCCATCATTTCTAAGTGTTTTTATTATCTTATTTAAGTGATTTCCAGCTTCATTTTTATAGGTCTTAAACATGTCAAATGCTTCATGTTTATATTTCATTAAATAAATATAAGTATACCTAGAGTGATCATCTGTGAAGATGATGAAATATTTATTTTCACCCCTAGTTAACACGCCATTAAGTTCACATATGTCCGAATGAATAAGTTCTTAAATTTGATAAGTCATATTCACACTATGATAAGGCTTCTTAACCATTTTATACTCTACACATATTTTACATTTATAAGTATCATTTGCATTGTATAAAATCAAATCACATTTAAGCTTTCGTTTCATTGTACTAGCAATCTAGCACTCCTAAAGTAAATGAATCAATCAAGTAAGAAAAATCAACTTTATCATTATTAATATTGTCAACAATACACAATTTGACCATTCCATCACTTGAATAGCCTTTTCCAATAAAATTTTCGATTTCAGGGTAACACAAGTTTTTCGGATTCATTAACACATTTTACGCCTAGTTTTTCCAAGAGATCTTCACTAACCAAGTTCCAATTTATTTCTGGAACATGTAATACATTTGTTGTGGTAAAGGTTTTTCGAAAGTGAAGATGATGTTCACATTTCCTTTTCCAACCATTTTGGACCAGTCTTCATTACTCATTTGTATCTCTTGCTCTCCATTTGATTCATTATAAGTCTTGAAGAGTAACTTATCATATGATACATGAATAGTTACGTATGTATCATACCACCAACCGGGGACTTTGCCATTGATAGCATTGATTTCACTCACGGTAGCCACAATGCTATCTTCATCAATGGAGTTAACTTTTCCCTCTTTCTTATTTTGTTTTTGATGTCGACATTTCTTTTCAAAATATCCGGGTTTTCCACATATAAAACAATCTCCCTTGGGCTTCTTTTTAAACTTGTTAAAGTTTTTAGAAGGCTTTCTCTTATTTTATTCATTGGATGGCTTGGTCTTTTCAACAACATTGGCTTTTAACGTGCCTTCATAAGAGTTTTCACTCTCATCCCTTGCCCTTGATTTTTTCTAAATTCTAAGATATTTCTGAACTTGTTCCAAAGAGTAATCTTTATAACTATGAAGAACCTTTTTTCGATATTCTTTTCAAGTCCCTGAAAGTTTAGCAATAATTGCTTGCACTTGAAAAGATTCCTGAAGTTCAATCTTGAACGCCTTTTAGTTTGTTGACAAGTATTTGTAATTCATGCACTTGGGGGAGAAGATGAATGTTTTCAAAAAACTAAAATTCGAAATACCTCGATAACAAGGATTTCTTGGTACCTTCTTTTTCGACTTTGTACTTGTTCTCTAACACATCCCAAGTTTCTTTTGCCGAGGATTGGTGTAAAGATCATACAACCAGCTGGATAGAGCATTGAGTATATGACTACGATAAATCAATTCATCATCTGACGCTTTTGTCTATCCATTCTTACAGTCTTTGTATCTTCATCCATCGATTCTGGTAGTGGTGCCAACTCCGGATCAAGGATTTAGAAAATCTTTAATGCCGTGAGAATGAACTTCAACATGTATTTCCATCGAGTGAAATTTGTTCCGTCGAATTGATCCAAGCGAACAAAGCCTTGATTCCTGAGTTTGATAGTGGCTATGGTAGTTTCGTTCTCCATAAATATCATTTGAAATTATTATAATATTTTCCTTCAAGGGAATGGAGAAGAGAACAAAAGAAAGAGTTAAAAACGCCAAATATGGTAGAAAGACTCAAACACGAGATTGTTATCCTCAAACGATATTTCCCCATTTAGGATTTAATTGGTGCTTAAAGGACCTTGTAAAATGTCTTGTATGATTGATCAAGTTTCGAAGAAGAAAAGACTTGAACACTCTGTATTTATCTTCCAAAACTTAAATAACACTTTGAATGTTTGAATATGTAAATGAATTGGATTTAATGGCACTATAATATGATTTTGATTGTTGATTTATTGTTATTATAATTGAAATATATAATCTATATATTTCAATTCATTATCCACAAAATAGTGCCAACCTTTCATGAAAAGTAGAGTTTCTCATAAAAAAATTGCCTAGAATCAAATTAGAAAAATCAGCCAACGACTATATTTTTGCATAACCATGCCCACGTATTGCCTGAAACCTGAAGCTCAGTACTTGCAAATAATGACTTGCTCATGCCTGGCCATTTTGCCTATGCCCATGCATTGACAAAATATTTTGCCTCCATTTTTTTCCTTTTGATTTCATCCATACTTTCCAATTTATTTTGAACAAATGCAACAATTAATGTTAAAAGATAAATCTCACATCAATAAATAATATATTTAGAGATTTGACTCTCTTCTTAATAAGATTGAATTTTTAAATATGGAACTCTAAGTTTTAATAGTTAGTGGTATTGAAGATATGAAATATGTAACTTTGAAATCAAGATGTATCCAAGACATGTACATATGAACAAGGCCTAGTTTAATAAAGATAGTTTTTAATAGGGATGAACATTGTTTGATTCTCTCCCTCCCTCCCTCCAAACCAAACCACTTTTTACGATTAGATTTGGTTTCAACCACGATTTTAACGACTCAAAAATAATATCTTCTAAACAAATAAAAATATAAAAAAATTGGTGATCTGGGGATAAAATATTAGTACAACACAAAAGTTGAAACCTTTTACAACAATAACGTATTAGTTTCAACATAAGTAAAGCAAAAAATATAAAAAGTTCAACAAAAATTTGAAGCTTTCAAGTTCATTCTTTAACTAATAAAAAAATGAAAATATTGTCAATAATAATTATTTATAACAATTGAAATTTAAACAAAACTTATTTAATTAATAGAAACAATATTGCGTGCAATCCTACTTGCTAACCCCGGAAAATGTACTTCTCATGTGGTCGACAGTTATCAACTCCACGTAGGTTCCTCCCTGTGCATTTGGAACACATCGTAAGTCACCCTGGGCCCGTTCCGATGGTGGTGGAAGTGGTCGTCAGCACTCCTAAGGTCAATTCAGTCGATTATATGAAAAATGGGGGGGCGTTTTGATAGCTAAAATCGCCGAAAAACCAATATAACGGTGATATTAGCATGAAATTATATTTGATTTGGTTGAAGTTGCATTATCTTCAAAGTAGCACTAAGCGTGAGTATATATATTTGGAAACAAATGGATTTAGGATCGTTAGATGGAAAGGCAGATGGCCTCATTTACTGGTCAAAGTGTCTCGTCCTAGGTGTCAATCAATCATTCCTAGTTAGGCAAGCATTTATTGCCCCCATGACAGGTAGATTCATGAATTGACTCTTCGATGTCGACTCACAAACGTCACATCAATCAATCGTGTAAAGATTTTATTTTAGTTAGATTTTCATATAAAAGATCTCCTCGTTAGTAAGGCCAAGGCGTCTGACTATCTTAGCAGCAAGTGTTGTCCTCCTCATACGGCTTCGTCACATACCATTTATACACGTATCACCTCGATACTTCAGTCGAGTAACGGACATGTGCATATTGACCACTTCACCTTGGCACCTTAGAGCTTCGGTGTGTGGTGGTGATGTAGCTATGTCAACGAGCTGAGAAAAAAAAACTCGAGCCGAGCCCGAGGTTTTTTGGGCCCGAGCAGAACCGAGCAGGGCCCGGCCAAAAAAATGAGGCTCGACCCAAGCTTTTGGCCCGAGCCTTAGAGGGCCGAGCCGAGCCGGCTCAATTTTTTGCTTTTTTTTATTTATTTAGATATATATAAATATATATCTGCCTTTGCAGGAAGCTAATAGTTGCTTGCAAAGGTTGTATTAAAAAATATAATCTTGTTATTGTATTAAAAAACATTCATTCTGGTTCTTTAACTCGTAAAGGTAATCCCTTGAAAGCCTTAACCACCTCCAGTATTCATACTCCCTAGATTATAAACTCGGGAGCATATGACCATATGACCAATTCTTATCAACTGCTTCAACATATTCATCGTGTGTTGGAAATATAAAAGTAAAAATCACAAATGGATTCCTTCCCCCTATTGTAGGCGAAGGAAGTATCAGCATCTCCAATTTTATTACTTTATACTCAATCCTCCATGTTCCAAAAATATCTTATAATTTGTTGTCTATAAGTCAGTTGACTAAATACTCCAACTGCTCTGCTAAATTTCTTTTCTTTCATTGTGTCTTTCTGGATCTGTCATCGGGGACGACGATTAGCAATGTTAAGGAGTGTGAGAGACTCTACTACTTTGAGCAGGCTAAATAACCAATGTCAAAATACTATTTGCTATTCTATTTTTTCCTCTAAGAATAGTGAACTCCTGTTATGGCATTCTAAGATGGGTCATCCTAATTTTCAGTATTCGCTACATTTATTTCCTGCACTTTAATCCAATAAAATGTCTCTTGATATTCAATGTGAATTGTGTGAACTTGAAAAACATCATCGTACTTCATTTCCAAAGTCTAAATACAAACCTACTAAGCCATTCACTATGATCCACAGTGGTATTTGGGATCATTCTCGTATTCCTAGTCAAACACATATGAAATGGTTTATTACATTCATAGATGATCATACATGACTTCGTTGAGTTTATTTACTGAAAATAAAAATCGAAGTCCATTTTGTTTTTATCAATTTTCACTCCATGATCCAAACACAATTCAATACCAAAATACAAATTTTAAGTACTGACAATGGTATTGAATATTTCAATCAATGCTTGAGTCTCTATTTTCATGAACATGTCATCTTTCATCGAAGTTTATGCGTTGACACCCCTCAACAAAATGGGATTGACAAATGAAAAAAAAATAGGTACATCCTTGATGTAAATCCTATCTTAATGTTCACTACCAATGTGTCATAATTTTTTTGGGGCAATTCTATCTTAATTACAACCTATCTCATAAACAAGATGCCTAGTCGAGTCATTTCCTTTGTCACACCTTTTCAAAAATTTCAAGATGCATTTCCTCACTCTTGATTTAGTTCCACTCTTCCCCTCAAAATCTTCGATTGTACAACATTTGTACATGTCCATATATACAAGTAGAATAAACTAGAACCTCAATCCAGAAAACGTGTTTTCCTTGATTATTCACCTAATTAAAAACGTTACGAGTGCTATCATCCCATGTCACATTGCAACTTTATTAGTCTTGATGTCACATTCTTTGAAACCACTCATTTATACCCCAAGTACTCAATTCAGGAGGAGAATTTGAGTGTATCTAGGACCTTGGATCACTTGGTTGGTGACTCTTTTCTTAAATTCCTCCCTAAATACTAATTATGTCCCAAACATCGATTCTATCACACCACCATCTACTCCTTTTCAATTACACAAGGAAGTCTACACTTAGAGGAAGCTATAGAAAAATAGTAGAACAAAAAAGTGTCAGTCTACTTACGAAAACCAAAATCAAGGTCTGATAAGAATCTCACACTTGAGGCATCGATTTCAGGTGATGTTCTATACATTTAACATGATTACTTGTAATTCCTTCATTCATTAATTCACAATTTCAGGTGATGTTCTATACATTTAACATGATTACTTGTAATTCCAACATGCTAGGCTAGTTTTATATATTGCTAGGATGAGATAAACCCTTGTTATGAATTTTTTTAGTTTTTAATTAATTTTTTTATCTTTAATTTGATTTGATCTGTGTATATTTATTATCTTTTTATCTTTCTTTTTAATTGATTGATCATCAATTGAATTGATAGTGTATTTTATTGTTATCCAGAGAGACAATAGAGTTTAAGCACAATATAATAAATATTGTAATGTTCGATAGAGAATAGAGATATAACTCTATGTTTTATATGGTTTCAATAGATGTTCTCGCACTTATTAATGCATTTATCATGTTTGCATCTTTTATTGAAGGATAAAAGAGTCATATGAAGGGAATATATTTTATCGCTATTTAGAGAGATTTTCAATTAAATTAAAAACATTGAACAATATGAATTATTCAAATTGTCACTTTAATTTTTACAATAAAAATGAAATAATAAGGAAAATTCGACATCTTAGCAATGCACTTCACATATTTGAAAAACACATTTGCTAGCTTTCGCTAGTTTAATTGATAATTTATGGATTAGTATAGAAAAATCACAACAGCTTGTTTACTATTCGATTAAAGTTGTAATTAACTCAATCAAACATAATCTTCGTGGGTTCGACATTATATTCATCATTATATGACTTGACCATAATCTCATGCACAACACTTGCAGGTTTCCAAATGATCAAAATTCCTAAGAATATCCAGAAGGCATTGGATATTCAGTGGATATTGCACTTTTGTATGGGGAAACTTAGTCACTTGGAGAAGTAAGAAATATAATGTAGTAGCAACAAGCATCACTGAAGTTGAGTTCAGAGTTGTTGTTCAAAAGATGTAGAAGTAGACATACATGCCATTGCAAGATTACCAATCAAACTCTATTGTTATAACAAAGTTTGAAATCCTAAGAATAGCCAACCAAGAGGGGTGAATTGATTTTTAAAATTTTTTCGAAAAATTAATCTAAGCTCAAGCAAGTGGAGACTAAATAGATTGATTCAAATAATAAACACAAATATAAAAGCGATATGTAAAAAGGTATAGAGAGCGCAAACGATATAATTATGGAGGTTCGATCCAATGCAATAATCTATGTCCTCTGTTACCAAGCTCTCCGGCACGAGCAAGACCAATTTCACTATGTTGATTGACTTGTGGTGCAATCCAACCCTTTAAAAACCTTCCGGTGACTTACAAGCAAGGAGTACCGATCCTTTTTACGACGTTGAGCTTTTCGGGACCTCAACACGACCCACAACTCAAATGAATTTACAAATGAAATATTCTCTTCTTAATGAATGATAAATTCAAAGTTAAGTACAAGAAGAGAAGTATGCTAACACTTTGATAGATAACAATGAATGAAGCTAAAAAGTTAGATTTGAAAATTTTTGATGAATGAAATGATTTTCAAAGTT
>CAIGRR010480127.1:0-10224 GCA_903798365.1 Fraxinus sp. 1973-6204 | reverse complement strand
ACCTGAACAAATATACAGTAAACAGATATAGAGCCCGTTTGGTACCAATTAAAATCCAATTAAAATTGAAAATATAGCCGTTATTGGGTCCCACTCGTCTAATAAAAGTCAACAATAACGACTAGTTTTTCGATTTTAATCCGATTTTAATCTCTACCGAACACACCCTTATATTTATTCCAGCTCACTAAGAATGAACTCAGGATTAAAGCATTCTATTATTTCTTTTAAAAATATTTTTAAATTATACCGTGCAATCAAATATTCAAATGTACAAATTTTTCCCACATGTTATGCTAATTGAACAAATACCAGTGATTACGAAGGAGATTATTCAGTAGAGAGACAATTACTGACAAACGCAGTGAATTTTTAGAAATTAGAAAAGTCGTCTATTTGTGGGCTGACTTTTCCTGTAAACCTTTAATCAGAATCTAATGATGTTTTTGATGCGTGTTTGTAACTTACTTAGAAATTACAAAATGATCACTACAGTTTAAAATTTGTAAAAACGGTCACTTAAGTTTCATTTGATTCCACAAACGATCACTGAAAGACCGTTATAATTTTAATTCAAACTTAAAAGATCAAAACACGTGGACATAGAAGTTTGACTACCCCAAATTCAAATTTCTTGCTATTAAGTGCTACATTTGAAGTAAATTAGATGGAAATTGTAAAAGATATATTTTAATTCTCGTTCCTCCTATATACGTATAAGACCATAAATTTAGATATGAGATATAAATATTTTTCTGTGTTTTTGTGTATCGAACATAGATTTCCTAGCTTTTAATGCACTTTTATTTATTTTAATTCACATAAAAATATAACGTATTCTTGTGTAAAAGTAATTGACTTACTCAAAAATTTGCACTTGAGATGGTCAAACTTCTATGTCCACATGTTTTGGTCATTTAAGTTTGAGTTAAAATTATAANATATGAGATATAAATATTTTTCTGTGTTTTTGTGTATCGAACATAGATTTCCTAGCTTTTAATGCACTTTTATTTATTTTAATTCACATAAAAATATAGTGTATTCTTGTTTAAAATAAACTTGCACTTGAGGTGTCGAGCTTCTATGTCCATGTATTTTGGTCATTTAAGTTTGAATTAAAATCATAACAGTCCTTCAGTGACCGTTTATAAAATAAATTAAAATTTCAGTGTTCGTGAAAGCGCATGAAACTTCAATGACCGTTTTTACAAGTTTTAAATTTCAGTGATCGTTTTGTAATTTTTAGATAAGTTCGGTAACCATTTGTGAAATTAACCGGTGTTTTTTTTTGTTTAGAATATAATGTTTGGAGTTTAGTTGTTGAACTGTGGTGACAAAAGAATATTCTTTCCTTCTCTCCAACTCAAAAAGCTTCAACTTTCAAGGTCCAGCTCTTCCTACACTCGCTGTAAGATTCCTCTCTCTCTGGCCGACCCTAAAATTTTGGGAGTTTTAGATCAACTTCAAATATGGGATCTAATGAATCTTAAACTCCTATTTAATATAGATTGAAAGTAGATTTTTATAAAAGTTGATGGAATGTGTGGTTGAAAAATTATGGACGGTATGAAACGTATAGTTAAAATTAATTGTTGATTTGATGTTAATTTAGAAAATAACAAAATACAATTAAAAAATAATTAAACATAATCAGAAAAATTGGAAAATAAAATACAAGATTTAAACTCTAGTACAAATATAAAAATAATAATAAATGGATTGGAAAAATTTCAAACCAGATTACATTAATTAATACAATAACACTGAAAACCTAAAAAAAGGACAAAAACGAAATGCAAAAATCTAGAGAGAAAAATGAATATCACTATATCAGTGCCTTTAGTAGCAGTTTTTTGAATGAGCACCCACCATGAGAGCATTAGAAAAGTAATGACCGTAAATTTTGAAGAGGTGACATTTTTTTTATTGTTAAGAAAAAAAAATGATGGTTGAAAAGATAAATGGTCAAATTTATTATTATATAAAGAAAGTAATGACTTCTGATACATAAATGTATGTGATAAGTTTTACATCATTTATATGATTTTTTTAGAAATGTTTGTATTTTCAAATTTTATTGATTTCTTGCATTTCAATATGATAATTCTAATTTAAAGAATTTCTTAATTATAATTTTCGCTTTTCTTCATTAAGTCAATTAACCTTACATAATTTCGGACTCCCATTAAAACGGAGCCTTAGACAATCTCACATGCTGCCTATAGTCAGAACTAACCGTGTCTCTCTCGTGAAAAAAATGACATGTGTTTTAAAAAAAATTTAAAATGACTTACGTAAATCGTTTTTTACTACTCTATTTAAATCATTTCTAACGAAATATATCAAAAGGTGAATTTTTTATTTTTGTTTAGTCCATACGGCTGAGAGCACTTAAAATTTTGGCACAAAAATCTAGTGTGCAATTTGAATGATAAGACCCCAAAATGATTGTCGAGTATATAATCCCAATAGTGTCTAGCATTCCATAGTTGAGCAATTCTTCATAAATATATAACGTTTTACATTATATTTACTAATTAGGATTTAGTTGTTTTAAATTTTTCAGATTTAGCCCCTGTTTGGTAGACACTAAAATTTTCATTTTCATTCTTCTACTCATTTTCAACCACACATTATTCAATAAAATAATATTTTACGTCACACCAATAACTTTTTCTTCTTTTTCAACCACACATTATCCATCAATTTACTATTCCAGAATATATTCTTCCAAAATAATGTGGCTTAAACATACTCTTATAGTCTGTATATATTTATGAAGAATTGCTCAACTATGGAATGCTATATATATATATATAGTTCTTGGTTAGATATATATATTTCTTATCTATTATTCATCTCTCCATTTGTGTGGTTATATATGTATTTATGTACATAAAATGTATAGTTCTTGGTTAGAGTGAACTTTTATCAGATTTTGTCAAAGTTAAAAGCATATGCATGGACATTTGAGATAGGATGGTTTAGGGAAAAGTAAATTGTTGTCCCCAAGGGTATGTTTGTTTCTTTACTTGTCTTCTACTTGAAAATGAAAGGGAAATCCTTGTTATTATACTATTGTTGTTACAAGACAAAACCCTAATTATAAGATCTCAGAAAGTATTTTACTAATTTTGAACTGTCTTCTTACACATGTACCCAAGAACTTGGAATGGAATATATGTCTTGTAGCATAACGATGTTGTAAAACTTTGGATGAATAGACTATAGTTCTTCATAAATATTTTGGACTGGACTTGTACTATTTTATTATTTAAGAAATGAAAATATAAAGAACTTAAAGAGGGACATAATGTATGATCTCCAATATACTAGACATATGATAATGCTATACTTAGGTGAATGCATAACGTATAAATAAATTAAGCCCATGTTCAAGTTAGTGAAAAATTAAATTTTCAGAAGATTTTGATAGAAATTAGTTAAGTCCATGTTTGGTATACACATTAAAATTTTCATTTTCATTCTTATACTTATTTTCAACCACATATTGTTCAATAAAATAATATTTTACATCACATTAATAACTTTTTTTTTAACCACACATCCTCCATCAATCTACTATATTTCAAAATACATTCTTCCAAAATAATGTGGCTCAAACACACCCTAAATGTATGGTTGAAAATTTTATAAAAGCTGTAAAATGTGTGGTTGAAAATAAATTTAAGAAAAAATGAGTTCTAGAAAGCAGGGATCAATCATGGACTAAGTTTCAAAGCTTAAGTTTTAGGTGATGGGATATATTCTTGTCCGTCATTCTTCGTTGATGCTTCTTTTTAGAAATAACTGTAAATTTAGATGGAGCTTTGTTTTAATTTTTTTTATTCTTGAAAATATGTGGATTGGAGGAAATAACCTTTTTAAGTATATAAAACCAAAAGAATAATAGATTAGGATCTGGAATCCATTAAAGAAATTCATATGCTTTTGCTCTTTAAAAAGAAGGGAATATCTGCCTTTTCAGAAACCAAATTTTAATACAACTTTTCATTTATATATTCTACAATTTCCTTCCATTTTAGAAGTTGATTTAAAATAATAAAACCCTAATGGATCAAATCTATCAATCTTCTCTTCAAAGGAAAGAAAGATCGAGGATGATATATCGAACAAAATAATAGACAAACATTTTACATGTCTCTCTTTGTTTTTTAACCTCCTCTAGTTGTATACAACGTGACAATTAAACCAATAATGGAATAGTATTGTACTATTATATTTCAAATTTTGAACTCTAAGATAAAAGACATAATATTTGCAAGAGAAATTTACTTAAAGAACATCATGAAAATTCCTTACTTGTATGAAGTTCATAAAAGTATACTAATATCCAGGAATGGATTCAGGACCGAATTACAGGTCGAGTTAATACGTAAAATAAAATAAAATTATTTAAGAAGTTTTTTTTTTTCTACTAAAAAAAATTAATGGGTTGGGGGCTGCCCCCTCCCTCCCCTCCCCCTCCCCCAATCCGTCCCTGCTAATATCTTTTATAATTCGAAAATAACGTCTTCTTCATCTTCCTTTAACTTTATCTTCTTCTTCACCTCTACTCCAACGAACTCAATCCCGAATCACCATGTATCTCTAGCCTATGCAGTCAATTAGCTTCTTAAATTAATGATAGTGTTGAGGACGAAAGGGAGTCCGACCTAAACTAGGGTCAAATTTTATTGAATCGGTTCATTGTTGTTCGGTTGGTTTTGATAAGATTCAAATCAATTTTAATTACTAGAGCACATAAAAAGAGTACAAAAGAAAGTTAGGAGTCTAAATAATTGGCAAGGTAGAGATTCTTGACAATATCAATTCAAATGGCTATCAACTCAAGATTACCAAGTCACATTAGAACTTAGGATGTTTTTTCTATATCAAATTTATATTTTCCATTTTCGGCCAGTTTTATGTTGAAGGTATTTCAATTTCGAGGAATTATTTCTACCCGTGGATGATGCAACCCTAAATAATTAAGTTTCTTTAAAATAATGTTCTTACTAACAATCTGCCTAAGTTTTGATGGTCTTTTGGACCCAAAAAAAAAAAAAAAAAAAAAAAAAAAAAAACCAAACAAGTTATGTGACTTCGTTAGGTTTAGGTCTATAAATGACTTCGTGTAACTTGTAAGCATAGCATTCTAGGTCATGCATACTACAAGTTATGTGATTTATCATCCATTTATTAAATTAGCCCACTTAAATGATAATTTCAAATCGTAAAGTTCATTCAATCAATTTCGCCTATTTCTCTTATTGAATCCAAAATCCAAAAAAAATTAATAATAAGGAGAGTTTTTTGATAATTAATTTGAGAGTTGGATTGAATACGTGACATCTTGTTACATGAAATTTTATATACTCCGAGACATTTTAATCCTAATTTGATCTTTCACTAAAGATAGAGATAGAATAAACTACAAGGGAAACAAAAAAGGGTCTTAAGTAGTCGAACTCGGAATATATTGAGATCAAGCTTCCTAACTTCAAAGAAAAAAATAATTAAAAACTCAATTATCATTTTATCGAAACAAATGAAAACTAATAAGACGTCATTTACTTAGAACATGTGCACTTTATAATATGAAAAGTTAAGGACGGGACATGATGACCTACAAATAATGGGTTTTGATGGTTGTACAAAATGATTTTCACACACTAAAATTACATAGCATTACAGGGAAATATATACACGGGTATAAAGTTTATTCTAGGAAGGGATGCTGAGAATGAGCCAAGAGTTTTGGCTGTGATTTGCACGGTTGGTGAGGCAAATCTGCGTCCTGAAATTAAGGTGCATGATTGTGTGCTTGAGTTGGGGGATCTTCCTTTATATGCCCCCGCAAGATGGAGCTGCCATTGGCTAAGCCAATCTTGGTTTTGAGTGAGTCCGTGTGTTGTCTCGATAATGGTTTTATCAGTAAATCTGCAAGTTGATCTTGAGTATTGACATGATGGACATTAAGGACACCACGTTGAACCATATCACGAACAAAGTGTAAGTTAATCTGGATATGCTTCATCCGAGAGTGTAGCACAGGATTAAAGCTTACCCAAGTTATCACACAGGAGTTTAGGTGAAGCTTTTATTGGCAGCTCTCAAGTTCCTTAAATAGTGATAGCAGCCACACGGTTTCTAAAGCGGCATTAGCAAGAGATCTATATTCAGCTTTTGTAAAGGATTGTGCCACTGCTCTTTGTTTTTTTGAACTCCGCGAGATGGGATTAGAGCCAAGGAAGCTAATATATGCTGAAGTTGAAGTACGATCATCAAAATTACCCGTCCAATCAGCATCAGAGTACGTTGTGAGATTAAAATCTGATTTTCTTTCAATGTGAATCCCATGAAAAAAAGTCTGTTTTAAGTAGCGAAGGAGTCACTTTGTTACTGCCCAATGTGTTACTGTAGGTTTGTGCATAAACTGAGATAATTTGTTTACCGAGAAACAAATGTCACGATGAGTAAGAGAGAGATATTGAAGGCCTCCAATTACACTTCGGTACTTAGTACTGTCAAAAGAGGATGTACCATCAGCTAACTTCAGAGGGATGCTAGTGGACAGTGGAGTGGAAACTTCTTTGGCACCCGTCATGTTTGTTTTGGAAAGAAGATCCCGAATGTATTTGTGTTGAGATAGAAATAGTCCTGATGTGGTTGGAATAACTTCCATGCCTAAGAAAAAATGGAGCTGGCCCATGTCTTTTAAAGAGAATCGAATACCAAGTTGCTGAATGATATGATCCACAAACCGATTGTTGCTGCCAGTGATGACTAGATTATCTAACTACACCAGTAAGTAGCATAAAATAGAGTCTTGGTGATAAATGAATAAGGAGGAGTCTGCCTTTGAATTCTTAAAGCCAAGATTCATGATAGCTAGTTTTAAAGCTGAATACCATGCTCTGGGGGCCTGTTTAAGGCCATAAATTGCCTTATTCAAGCGACAAACATGATTTGGTTTCGAGGCATCTCCGAAGCCCGGAGGTTTGATCATATATACAGTTTCATTTAATTTGCCATGCAAGAAGGCGTTATTCACATCAAGTTGTCTCAATGACCATCCTTGCATCACAGCAACTTTTAAAACAGTTCTAATTGTAGCGGGTTTGACAACGGGGCTAAAGGTTTCCTTATAATCTAAACTAGGACGTTGCTTGAAACCTTTGGCTACGAGTCTCGCTTTAAAGCGATCAACAGTCCCATCAGCCTTGCGTTTAACACGAAATACCCATTTGCAACCGATTGGTGTGCAATTTTGTGGTGGAAGAACTAGTTCCCATGTGCCATGATGCAGTAGTGCAGTCGATTCCTTAAACACAGTTGTTCTCCAGTAAGGTTCACAGAGAGCTTGTCTCACATAGTTCGGTTCAACAGTGTTGGGAAAGGGGTGTTTGGTGGCTGAATATAAGTGTTTTGGTTTGTCTATGTTGTTCATGGACCAAGTGGTCGTGGAGTGAGTTTGGGGAAGAGGCGAAATTGGGGGATTGCGGGACACATGAGAAGGATTAATGGGTAAAGTAGTATCGTGTGTGACAGAATTGGAAGTGAATTAGAGAAAAAGACACCATTTTCACGTGATTGAGAGGAATTAGGGCTAGGGGGAGACTGCAATTTCACGAGAATTTAAGGGAAAGAGGGAGTGGCAGTTACCTGAGGATGGCGTAGAGAAGGTGGCACCTCCCGTTGTTGCTGGTGGGTGCTCTGGCAGGAACGGCTCAAGGATGGGTGGTCCGACCATCGTGATTGATAGATGAGACAATAAGGACAAAGGTTCAATTGAGTTATGATGGGGATGGGTTCGGTTTTCATCAAACAGTACGCATCTTGAAAGATATACTTTTTAGGCTTGTGGATCAAAACATTTGTAAGCACTTTGGGTTGAGGAATAGCCCAAGAAAATACAAGAGATGGATTTGGGCTAGAGCTTATTGGTGTTGTATGGCTTAGTGGGGGGAAAACACAAGCACCCAAATTTTTTTAGTTTTAAGATAATTTGGTTGCTGATTAAATAATACCTCAAACGGTGATTTATTGTGTTGGAGGGTTGTTGGCTGACGATTTATAAGATAAGTGGCCGTGGAGAAGGCATGAGGCCAATATTGTAGTGGTAGGGATGCATCATATAGAAGAGTAAGGCCCGTTTCCACTAAATGACGATAACGACGCTCGGAAAAACCATTTTGTTGTGGTATGTGGGGAACAGTTGTATAGTGACTTATTCCATGTAAGGAAAAGTAGTTTTTGAGAGCAACAAATTCACCCCCATTGTCGGAATAGAGCATCTTGATTTTGGACCGAAAGTTATTTTCAACGAGATGTTGAAATTGAGGAAATATGGTTCGAACTGCAGCTTTGTTTCCATTGGATAAAACCAAATATATTTTGTGAAATGATCAACCAAAACCAAGTAGTATCACGAACCATCAATGCCAACCGTATTTGAGGGGTCCCAAACATCGGTATAAATTAAGTCTAGAGGTGCATGACTTTGAAGACTATTGAGGCGAAACGGTTGCTTGTGTGCTTTATTAATAGAGCAAGAGGTACAAAGATGAGAGTGATTCACATCGTTTATTATTGGAAGAGAAAGATTTTTAATAAGATGATGAACAATTTTATTTAAGGGATGTCCTAGACGTTTGTGCCATCCATCCATAGATGTCTGTTCATGCATGTTAGAAACTATTTTTGGAGAAGTTTTCACCGACGACTTCGGGAGGGTGTAGACACCATTTTCACATGCACCTTTGAGTAGAACTGTCCCCGTAGTTCGATCCTTAACAAGAAAAAACAAGGGATGAAATTCAACAAGCACATTATTTTGCGATGTAAAGTGATGTACGGAAATTAGATTTTTATGAATGTTAGGGACACAAAGGGTATCATCTAAATGAAAAGTGTGCATTGGTGCATTGAGAACTAGTGAACCAATAGGTGAAACATGCAAACCTGAACCATCACCGATGATAACTTCATCGGTACCACCATATTCTGAGTGTACTGATAAATTTTCCAGATCACCAGTTATGTTGTGTGAAGCTCCGGAATCAAGAAGCCAGTTAGTGTCCTTTGCGGGTGAAGTTTTAGCATAGTTTGCAATTGGGTCAGTGGAATGGGCCTTGGAACAAAACTTTGCAGTATGGCCCATCTCATCACAAAGTTGGCATTTGGGTATAAATCCTCGCTGTCCATGACGCCTGAATTGCCTCTGGTTATCTGTTGGGCCTCCATTGTAACGAAAGGAGCCCAAATGCCCATTTGCCTTTGAAGCCCCAGAACCCCGACCGGTGCCATTTTTGGAGAAACCCTTGAAGCTGTGGCCATCGGAAGAAGACCCAGAGCGCCTATTGGAGTAATTTGCCGACACGACCACCTGTTGAGTGGTGGATTCAAGTCGTTAGAGATACACATCATGGCCAAGAAAGAGATCATGGAGCTTCTCGAACGATAAAGGCTTCTCCCTTGCGTGAATCGGTGATGCAATTTCGCAAAAGTCACTACCCAGTCCATTAAGGATATACAAAGTTAAATCATCCTCTGAAATGGGATTATCGATGAGGAAAATTTCGTCTGCAAGTGCCTTGACAGTGTGGGTATTCTTGAACAGATTGATTGCCTTTTTATCATAATGAGTTCCTCCTTGAGCTGCATTGCCCGGGAACGGGATTTGCTAGCATACAAAGTGTGCAATTTATGCATGCTTCTTTGGATGTTTTTGTGGCGGAAATGAACGGGGTGATTGAGGTCGTTGTGGATGCCAAAATTGCACTGAAGATAAGCTTGTCCTACCTTATCCAGTGAGATTTTTGTGAGTTGCTAATGGAAGGATCGGTTAGGGGAGGGCATGGTTTATTATATGTAACATAATCGGGGAGGTCATATCCTATGAGGAGGGCTTAGAATTGGGCACACCATTAAGGAAACGTGAAGGGTGTGAGTTTTTCGTTTATTTGAGCAGTAACATTGAGTGCAATTAGAGGAGTGTCTGTGGAAGGTGGTGGGTTGGGGATCGGATTCTGGATGGGTTCAGAGGTGGGGATCGAGGTCTCGCTAGAGGCTGATGGCTCTGATTCCATGACAGAGTTTGAAATTTTTAGAAATTGATTTACTGCTCAATGTACAGAATGATTTTCACACACTAAAATTACATAGCATTACAGGGAAATATATACACGGGTATAAAGTAGGGCTGTAAGCAAAAAC
>CAIGRR010480010.1:0-17219 GCA_903798365.1 Fraxinus sp. 1973-6204 | reverse complement strand
GGTAATTATATTATATTATAGTTAAATATTTAATTTAATATAATTATAAAATATAATTAATTAATTTTTGAAAAACCTGATTTTTGCAAAATTAAAACTTGGGGCCTGATTTGTGATTTTGGAAAAGAAAAGGTAGGAGCCATGCATTTTTCCCAAACTTTTATTCTCGAGGGAGATCCAAAGGACGAAATTTGTCAAGCCTTAGAAGATATGAACATTGATCTTCTTGTCGTTGGTAGCCGTGGACTCGGCCAAATCAAGAGGTGATGATCTTTGATCCCTTCTTACAGTTTCATTATCCTTTCAAACACTATATATGAACATTACAATTTTTTTTTATTTTTTATTTTTTTTTAAAGGGCGTTTTTGGGGAGCGTTAGCGATTATTGTGCTCACCATGCAAAATGTGCAGTTCTAGTAGTGAAACCACCCAAGAAATCGTCCCCTTGATGGAACAAAAAAGAACGGAATGATAATTCAGAACCAACGAGTGAAATAAGATCATTGTATATATATGCTCTCGTAATCAGTATTGTATTATGTGTAATGGAGACGAACTTTTTAAACATTATGTAAATTTATGATGGGAATAACGTATTATGTGTAATGGAGACGAACTTGTTAAACTTTTATGTGTATTATAATATCCGCGCACAATTTAAGCATATTAAAGTCCTGTTTGAGTCAAATTATTATAGAATGAGAATGAAAAATATAGCCGTTATTTGGGCCCACACAAAAGATATAAATTTTGAATTTAAATGTTGATGCGATGGATAACGGATATATTTTTCATTTTAATGAGATAATAAGGTGGCTCAAATGGGGTCATTGTTATATGTATACTTATTTTCCCTATTTATTTATAGGGAAAAAACTATTTGTACATAAAGTTTTACCTAAGAATTTATCTAATTGCCAATGGCGGCCCCTATTGGGAGCGCCTGTGGGCAATAGAGGGTCGTCATTTGACAATTAGGTAAACCCTTCAGTAAAAAGTTAGGTACTTAAAGCATGACCCCTTATTTATAACATATTATGGAGATTGATTGTAACCTATTTATTTATAATATATTACAATATTCGCGCACAATTTAAGTATATCAAATGGGTTCTCTCGCTTTTGGGGTTCAGTTGGGGGCACGTCTTTGATAATTGTGTCGTCGTTTTTTGTATTGTGATCAGTCGCATGAATGGTTCAATGTGTTTATCGGTGTTTGATTCTATCTTGGAAGGGTATTTTCAAACATGAAGATGAATACCTAGGTATTCAAAGAGGAGAAATGACATAGTAATCGACGAAGTAGAAGTCCTATAAAGAGGAGATAAAGAATTAGAAAAAGAAAGCCCGAGAGAGAGAGAGAGAGAGAGAGAATTTTGTGCACTCAATAATGTTACAACTTTGCATTGGCTATTAAGGAAGAAAATTTGCATCAATGATCCTTGTCCTATTGAACCAGACTGCGAGTCAGTCTTCGATACTTCATTGAAGTTGTACATTATCACGTTAACGATGAATATTGCTATATTTTTAATTTATATTGTAATGTAAATTTTTAAAAAATGACCCATTTCAAATTTGAGACACTAACTTAAGTTGTGAAGCAGAGATTTATTTTATAAAAATGAGATATGTCGTATAGCACGTGATGATTCAACAGAAATTGGATTCTTTTACAAATCAGTAAAACCACAAGTGCATCTAGTCAACTCACATGACGGTGCTCGATTCAATAGAAATTGGATTCTTTTACAAATCAGTAAAATCACAAGTGCATCTGGTCAATTCACATGACGGTGCTCGTGTACCATTGTCGGTTGTTATGAAAGCCTAGCTTTCGAGCAAAATTTCATCCACAGCATAATGTTAGGATTGCACATCTCAAGATCATTAATTTTAATTTCATCATTATTCTCGAATTAGGCCTTGTTTGATTTCTAATTTTTTTCAAAATACATTTTTCTCTTCCTTCTTTTTAACTACACAATTTTTAATAAAATAATATTAGACAACACAAAAAAATTTCAAAATATTGTTGTGAGTATAATTTTTTACTTATTTACTGTTTTGTAGTGAATTTAATGTGAATATAAAATTGTTTTTTTGTCAACATAACTATAAAAATGTTTTTGTATAAACTTTACATTTATTCAATTGGTTAGAAGTAGAAAATTTTGTTTGATATATTAATTTGTGTTTTTGTTAATTTTAAAATTTCATTAAAGGTAAATTACAACTTCTAGTAAAAGCTCAATTAGAGCTATTTTAGTGAAGCTCGACATATGAACTTTTCTAAAACGTCTTTATAAAGTTATTTTTTCGTCGAGAAACACTTTTGACTTTAACCAAACAATCAACATTTTAAGAATAATTTTATTTATTATTATGATGATGGAATATCAGTTATGTGACAGCCCATTATTTCTTGCATTTCTCTCTCTTTCCTTCTCTCTCATAAAAATTGAACTGTCTAATCTCATTTTTCAATGTCTTTCTCTCCTCTCCCTCTCTCTATAAAAATTGAACTGACCAATTCCATTATTTCACATAAACTATCACATTATTGATATTCGATCATCGTGAAGATAAATAGTATTACTCATGTTTTATGTAAAAGAGCTTTTTAACATCTAAAAAGTTAAATTTTAAAAAAGCCTGTCCAAAGACACTAACGATCTCATTCACTTGCGCAAAATTTGACCTTTTTTATTTCTCAATTTTACCGAAACATTGGGACCATCGGCGCAATTTTCACACCTCGTCACTCGACTACAAACGAACGCTACTCTCCTCAATATTTTATTTCTCAATTTTACCCTAAGCATTCCCGAAAATCCCCAACATATCCATTCCCCCATCGAGACACCAAAATCAGAAAACCCAGAAGACTCTCCCTCCGTTTCCCTTTCTGTTCATTTCATTTGATCTCTGAAATTATATTAATCACTGTGTAGTTTTTATTGATCGACGGCTGATTTTTCCCGCCATGACGATTCTGACTCCTCAACCGTTGGATGTAACTCTTCCCCTTTATTCGCACGCATTATCCCAATTACTCGCTTTTAGCTCTTCTATGGAACTGAATTTTCCAAAATCACATTCTCCATACTTTTTAGTTTTTAATCCTACGTCCTCTGGAAAATTCACTATCTCTCAAAATCAATTTCACTTGTCTATATTGTTTTTTCATGCACGTACATCTGTTTTAATTAATTGTTTATATTTTTTTGCTCGGGGGTGTATAACGAATTAAATTTATGTGCACGGGGACTGAGCCTGGTGATCGTCGACTAGAAATGGGAGGTTTATGTTGCTGAATTGAATTTATTTTTCTGAAGTTGTGTTGATTTGCTTGGGTGAAGGAATTGTCGTTATTTATTTAAGATAAAATGCTAGGGTTTTTACTGGATCAAGCTTAAATTCTATTGATTATTTTTTTGGTGGGTTTTAGCGACAAGAAGATGAAGAGATGCTGGTGCCACACTCGGATGTTGTAGAAGGCCCTCAGCCTTTAGTAGCAGGACCTCAACCTTTAGTAGAAGGTTCTCAGCCTATGGAAGGTCTGCGTTCTTCTTGTGCGAGTATACTTTTTATGTATATGTATCTAAAATATATCAGCAATGCGTGTGTGATACTAACTAAATTAATTGGTTCTTATTGTTTTGGGCTACATTTGACATATGATTGTTGCACTTTTATAATTTTTTATTTGTATTGATGGTTATATTTCAAAAGTTTTATTCTGTGTGGATTGGGTTTCAATTTTTCTTTTTTGGAGTTTACAGTAGCGCCAGCGGATAGTGCTGGGACAGTGGACAACCAGGTCAGTGAAGAACCTCAAGCATCGCGGTTCACATGGGCAATTGAGAACTTTTCCCGCTTGAATGTCAAGAAATTATATTCAGATGTCTTTACAGTTGGTGGTTATAAATGGTAATCTAAAGCTGTAAAGTTGGTTCCGCCTTTCTTAACTACATTGCCTTATATGATTAAAGGAATTAGTTAATTCAGTTAGAAGAAATTAAGAGTGCACTTTTTGATGTTAAATGTTACAAAGAAAAAACTTCTTATTATGTTGCTTTAAGTCTTCAAGAGAATGACCTAATTTCATTTTGGCTTTTGTTGGTTTGCACAGGCGGGTGCTTATTTTTCCCAAAGGAAACAATGTGGACTCTTTGTCTATGTATTTAGATGTGGCGGATTCAGTTACCTTGCCATATGGGTGGAATAGATATGCACAGTTTAGCTTGGCTGTAGTTAATCAAATACATAGCAAGTACACGATAAAAAAAGGTATCTCCCGGAACTGTTCCCATTTCTAATTATTTTGGGTAGCTAAAGCTTGATCTTGAATTCATTAGTATGTCTTTATTAATCATTCATTAGTATGCCCTTATTAATCATTTTCATTAAGCACTTCCTGCTTCTCATTTATGCAGCTCGATATTGTGTTTCCATTTTCAAATTATTTATTGTATAAGATGTATTTTCTTTATTTTTAAGGCTGTGATTTTCCCATTTCAGTGAAGTTTATGCTCTAGTGTCTTATTTGTGATTTAGTCCCAGTTGAAATTCTTCTATCCCCCGATGAAGGATTTTTTTTTTAAAGTGATTACTTTGAAAGATAAAACAAAAAATGTGTACTTCTCTACAAGAAGGTGGGTGCTAAAGCCTTGTACACCTCATTAAAATATTATATAAATGGTAGAAGCTTGTGGCCATGTTATTTCCCTTTTCTTAAATGTAATATGTGTTTTCTTAGGACAATTGGGTTTCCTGCATCGTGCAATTTTATTTTATTTTTAAAGTTTATCAAATTGAAATGTCAGAAAAGCCTGCTTAAGTTTTTACTAATGTGAACTTCTATCCTTTGTGTACTTCTGATCCGTGGCCACAATTGGGGAAAATTTGGAGCTGTCTTCGTGTTTTGCCTATTATGAGCAATTTCGGGAAGTAGAAGAAGGGTTAAAATCACACAGATAAGAAGAATAACACAGTGACAAGCATAAAGGATTAGTGAATTTTTTTCCAAAGGAAGTGTATCTAGACATTGACCATTACCCCATCTTCTGTTGACTCTTGTGGTGGAGCGAGGGCATTGTCAACATGCAGCTTCTTCTTGTTCTATGTGTTTGATAAGATTTAAATCATTGTTTGATTGTAAGAAAATATAATAAAAACCAGTCACATTTAGTGTATTATTATGAAACCATAATTAAACGAATGGGAGACTATGATTCTTTTGTGCTCCTTTAGTTTATTATTGTGAAAAGCATATTTCGAAATAAGAATGTGTAATTAGAAGCATTATTTTTGTGAATACATGATGAAGAATCTGCTGCAATCTTACTAAAAAGGAGTTTTGAACTGAAGTAAACTCATCATGCTCAATATTGTCATTTTGGCCCGATAAGCTTGGCTGGGAATCTGGGATCACTGGATTGGATTTATTTTTGATTGATAAACTTAAAATGTAAGTCATTGCAGCACCTTATATGACACGTCTCTCTCAACTCAGATAAAGCATGCCTCTAGTGTTGTGGATTATGATTATTGTAGTATGATATTAACATTGTATTTGGGTTTCACAGACACACAGCACCAGTTCAGTCAGAGGGAGAGTGATTGGGGTTTTACATCTTTCATGCCCCTTGGCGAACTTTATGACCCCAGTAAGGGGTATCTTGTGAATGATACATGTGTTATTGAGGCTGATGTTGCTGTACGTAAGGTCATTGATTACCTGATGTATGACTCGAAGAAGGAGACTGGTTATGTGGGACTTAAGAACCAAGGAGCAACTTGTTACATGAATTCTCTCCTTCAAACTTTGTATCATATTCCTTACTTCAGAAAGGTTACGATAGACTCTCATGCTTTAACTAGTTCATGAATTGTTACACTATCATTAATGATGGAAGATTGAAGAAGCCTTGTTTTGGAATGTGTTATACCAGGCGGTGTATCATATGCCAACTACAGAGAATGATATGCCTTCAGGAAGCATTCCCTTGGCTCTACAGAGTTTATTTTATAAGCTCCAATATAATGACACCAGTGTCGCTACAAAAGAATTGACGAAATCATTTGGATGGGACACATATGATTCCTTTATGCAGCATGATGTGCAAGAACTTAATAGAGTTCTGTGTGAAAAGCTCGAAGACAAGATGAAGGTATGGCGGTCAGACAAAAATGCCTCTTTATTTGATCATTTTGATTCCTGTCACCGAAAGAATAATATCTAAAATAATTTTGTAACTGGCACAGGGGACTGTTGTTGAAGGGACAATACAGAAGCTGTTTGAAGGACACCATATGAATTACATTGAGTGCATCAATGTAGATTTCAAATCAACAAGAAAAGAATCATTTTATGGTATCAGTCGTTCCCGGCTTGTCCGCTGTTTCTTAATGTTGAAAGCCAAATTAATTTTAAATTGTGATCTGGCAGACCTTCAACTTGATGTCAAAGGCTGTAAGGATGTTTATGCTTCCTTCGACAAGTATGTGGAAGTCGAACGTCTTGAAGGAGATAACAAGTATCATGCTGAAGAACATGGTTTGCAGGTATTGTTCTCTGTCATTAGATAATTGTGGGATTCATGAGCATGTCTGAGTGCATTTTTTTTCTCAGGAAGCTATTTTCTATGAGTATATGAGAGGATAGATCAGATTCAAATTTCACATTTTTCCCTATGACACAGTAATAGAAATTAGCATTTGAAAAATTCACAAATAGATATTTATCTAAACAAATATAGAAGTAGCCTTGTGAGATACATTATGTGTTACAATCTAAATTTTATGCGTGTATTTGCTCATTTCAATAGTCTTTTTTCCCATTGAATATCAGTCTAAAGATTGATTATTATATAAATCCAGGATGCCAAGAAGGGTGTCTTGTTCATTGACTTTCCTCCCGTTCTTCAGCTTCAGCTAAAGCGCTTTGAATATGATTTTATGAGGGATACAATGGTTAAGGTTAGTACCAAAACTTTATGGTTGTCCATATTTTCTAGATTGAACTCCCTTTCTAAAAAGCAAAAAGTGAAAAAAGAAGAAGAAAGAACTAATTATGTAGAGAAGAGTTCTCAAGAGATTGTTTATAGATGTTATCATGCTTTTAGAAGTCCTCTGTTTGTTTCTATCTTGAATTGGTGTATCCAGTGGCTATTATTTTCTCCCATTGCCATAAAAGCCCAGCTTTATAAGAGGTCAACTTAAAAGAGTAAAGACCACTCGCAATCCATGTTGCCATGTGTTTTACTTCATTATTTTTCTATTGGTTTATCACGCGGGCGGGGGACTATCCTCTGTCAAAATGGACGTCATGAGTTGCATCATATCTGGAGGACATGAGTATTCTAGGGTGCTTTTGGTTACGGATTTCCTACTGATGGAACTTCAGCAGATTTTTCAGTTGTGCTTGTGCAAGAAAGCACCATTTAATTTTAACCTGCATGTTTACTGACTTTTATTACTGCATTTGGAGTGGTGGTATTCACTTTACTTTGTTTTTGAAATGTTCATGAGGTTGTATCTCAAAGTAAAAGTGTACTATGTTTCCGAGTTGTTTCGAAAAAAGCAATGTCCTCTTTCTTCTTGCAACATTTTATGAAGAAACATTTATGTTCTCATTCCTTTTAAATGTTTGAATGGGATGCATTATGAATTTGAATAAGACCTCTTGATTTTGATTTGCGATCTTTATCTTCCCCTGAAATTGAAATTTTCCAAGCAACCTAGAAAAAATGCTTCCATGGTGCAGATAAATGATCGTTATGAATTTCCACTGGAACTTGACCTTGATAGAGACAATGGAAAATATTTGTCGCCGGAGGCAGATAGCAGCGTCCGCAACCTTTACATGCTCCATAGGTTGATCTCTCTCTCAATACATTTCTATCTGGCAAATGTATTTATTAATTTTTCATTTCCATATCCATCCATGGTTATGTAATAGTTTTTAAGTCTCTACCCTATATGAGGGGTTCAGCATCACCCTCTATGTAAATTAATAAGCAAAATGAAGTACGAGGATTTTTATTTATTTTATTCATTTTTTGGGGTAGTAAGGCCTTCCTTTGAATATACAATAATAGGAGCTAATGGAAATATCAAAACTAGGGAGAGTTCTACTCCCCTCATAGTCAAATAGACACCACAAACTTGGAGGAGCTATGTCCATTCTGTAGTTACCCTTTAATAAGCAAACTAATCTCCTAGCAGTTAAAAACTAAGAATNGGGGTAGTAAGGCCTTCCTTTGAATATACAATAATAGGAGCTAATGGAAATATCAAAACTAGGGAGAGTTCTACTCCCCTCATAGTCAAATAGACACCACAAACTTGGAGGAGCTATGTCCATTCTGTAGTTACCCTTTAATAAGCAAACTAATCTCCTAGCAGTTAAAAACTAAGAATATCAACTAGGTCCTCAACTAGCACCAACCATCACCAAGCCCCTGTTTGATCCACATTAAAATTTTCATTCTCATTCTTCTACTCATTTTCAACGATACATTTTTCAATAAAATAATATTTTCCTTCACATCAATAACTCTTCCTTCTTTTTCAACCACACATTCTCCATCAATCTACTATTCTAAAATACATTCTTTCAAAATAATGTGGCTCAAACACACCCAAACCCAAAATTCACACAACATATTCTAACATTTCTATTCTCATAATTCAAAATTAACAAGCTAAAGAACCTTCATAGACACACAGTAAATCACATACTAAACCATGCACTTTTATATTAATAATATAAATCACACGCTGAAGTTGCACCATAATGCGTATTGAACGGCCCAGTCACACCCTAAACCCTATTACAAATGGAAACGCCCAGGTCCTATATGGTATGTTGTATATGTATTTTAGCACACAATTCGTAGAGATCAAGCGCGTATTCAAGCAAATGCACCACTTATTTGTGGAGCTAATCCTCATCATTATTACAGTTTGTTTCTTCTTTTTTTCGTTTAACTGTCTTTCATTTGTTCTCCTTTCCGAAGTGTTTTGGTTCATAGTGGAGGAGTACATGGTGGACACTATTATGCTTACATCAGACCAACACTCAATGATCAATGGTATTGTCATACTTCTGAAGTATCTCGACAGTTTTTGCTGAATGCCTTTTCTTGTGTGTATTCCCTTGGATTTATAGAGTATTACAAGCTATACAAGGAAGGAAAATAATTAGCTATACAATGGAATTAATCCCTGATTTTCTGCTATTTGATTAGCCTATACAAGGAAATAAATAAACTAATTTGCTTGGCTGGAAATAAACTCTAATACTCTCCCCTCCCTTTCTCTAAACCCAAACCAGTCACTCCCAGAGAACTCACACAAGTATGTGATGTTTCTGCAAGCTTGTTTATTATTGAGATGCAAAAACATGATTGACTGAAGTTTGTTAAAAATGATCATATTGGTATATGCAGACATGCATTTTCTAATATCATTCACAGCCTCCCCTAGTCTTGGTTGCTTTAACATTGTGTCTACATTTCTCTCTTCTATACATGTTTTGGCTTCTAGTTGCATTAAATTTTGGTTTTAGTTTATGTTATACCACGAGGCATGAGGTTTCCTGATTTCTTCTTAAAGGTATAAATTTGATGATGAGCGGGTTACTAAAGAAGACATGAAGAGGGCATTAGAGGAGCAGTATGGTGGTGAGGAAGAGGTGATAATACTATTTGATTTGAATCTATTTACATACATTTCTATTGTGTTGCTTACATTAACTTTGTCCAACAGTTGCCGCAGACGAACCCTGGCTACAACAATACACCATTTAAATTTACAAAATACTCAAATGCATATATGCTTGTGTATATACGTGTTGGTGACAGGGATAAGATAATTTGTGACGTGGATGAGAAGGACATTGCAGAACATCTTCAGGTAAAGTTTTTGGATTTTACTGCATCATTCCTGGTTATGCATTGGGTATGTCGTAATGCGCCACATGCTTATTTTATTTCAGATACGATTGAAAAGAGAACAAGAAGAGAAGGATGACAAGAGAAAATATAAAGCCCAGGCCCATCTATATACTGTCATCAAGGTTATTTTTCAGTGGCCAAACTTACTCATGTAAGTTCATATCTGCATTTTATGTAATAGATTTCTGAAGCAACATATGCAGGTTGCTCGAGATGAAGATTTGAGGGAACAGATTGGAAAGGATATATTTTTTGATCTGGTTGATCATGATAAAGTTCACAGTTTTCGAATTCAGAAACAGATGCCTTTCAACCTTTTCAAGGTAGTGCTTGCTTATGCATTTCGCTTACAAATGAAATGAGCACTAGTTGCTTTAGGTATGAATGATTGCAGAATTTGTTATTTTTGATCTATTTTTATCCATTACATTTTGGGACTTGAGACAAACTTCAATGCCACACGTCTCTTTGTTGTCTTTAGGCACTATAGGTTTACAACTTATATATCTCAATACATGCATTATGTGTGTCATCACATACGTGCCTACGTATATTGAATATGATAAATTCAACCATGAACTGTGAACTTGCTAAGAGTGACCAGCTATTGGTTGAAAATAGGGATTGAATTACTTGACAAAAAGTCGACTTAATGGACTGGAAACTGGTATAATCACAGTTGGACTTTACACCTCAGTTGAATTTAATTAGTCACTTTCTATCTGATCCTTTACCACCCATGACACGGGTTTGTATTGCATCTCGTGTGACAAGACACCAACTAAATTTAGAAGCACCTCTAGAATTTGATGTTGTTCCTAGTAGTGCCTTCCAGTCTGATGTGCCACATGGTCAAAGAGTCAGCTACCCTCCAGTTGTGCAAGTTGACTAACACCATGTTTTTTACCTCTTGAACTCAATCTTCATCTTGACGCTGTATTCTCTCTGTGTGATCCATTAAGGAGATTGAAATTAGAAGACAATTGGACGATAAAGCCTAGTAATTTGAAAATATAGATCTTCAAAGACACTAGACCTGTCTGAAATTTGACCAAACAACTTTCAGCCTATAGTATAATGATAGTTTTGCTCCTGATTCATCTCTTCGGTAACATGCAGCATGGGAACAATCCAAATCTGTCTATGCTCTGAGCCTGCATGGTCCCAATCCAAATCATGTATTGCATGAAATTTGAGGTTGCATTTGTTGGTTTCAGTAGACAATAGAAATTTTTTCATACCATAAAAATATATTGTCAGGAGGAAGTTGCACTGCATTCGAGGAAATCATAGCCTTCCTCTCTTTTTCTGTATAAGTGCACCATGCACTCGCCACCTTATTACAAATTCATCTTACTCACAACTAGATCCCCAAAAACTCACGTGAAACTTCTTGTTCAATGAATTAAGCATAACACATGATTCCAAGTGGATACCTGCCTATAATCCATTGCACCAATAAGTGCAGAATTGGATGACTCCTGGGATTACTAAAATAATGCTATCATGTTTTGTTGCAGGAGGAGGTTGCCAAAGAACTTGGTATACCAGTTCAATTTCAGCGATTTTGGATTTGGGCAAAGAGGCAGAACCACACATATCGTCCAAACAGGCCATTAACCCCGCAGGAGGAAGTACAAACTGTAAATATTATTACTATTTCATTTTTCATTTTTGAAATTTTTCATGTAAACCCTAAACCTTGATGACAACATCTGTTATGAGTATATTTTTATGTTACTTCTATTGAGTTTAGAGACTTCGATTTTCATTCGTTGTGGCTACTTAATTGGGCTTGGAGGGATGTCAATATAAGAGGCAAGGAAAGTTAAATAACTCTTCAGCCAGATTGATAGTTGTATTGAATTTTATGGACTGTGAGCTCCTGTAAGCATTATCAGACTCTGACAAGCAGGATTAGCTTCTTAAAGTTGATTTTGCAGTGAAATTTTTGGATGCTTGTCAGCATATCTTCCCTGCCTCATTTCTTGGGTTTGACAGTATATTCCCTTGTTGATTATATCTTGCTAGGCTTCATTTGATTTTGTTTTTAGTATGTTGTCAAGTTCTTTGTCATGAATCTTTTGTATATTTCATTTTATCTTTTGTTAGTTTCTAGAAAATTTTTCATTTTTTGATAATTATGTGTTGCAGGTTGGAGCATTGAGGGAAGTTTCTAATAAGGCTCTTAATGCAGAGCTGAAGTTATTTTTGGAAGTAGAACTTGGACAGGTATCTTTTAAAAATCCTGTAGGAATCTTGAAAGCATGCATTTGTTCAGGAACGTTGAGGAACATTCTTCCCTCCCGTTTCTACTATATTTTCATCCATAATTCTGTAGAATTTTCAGGATCTGCGTCCTGTTCCTCCACCTGACAAAAGTAAAGAAGATATACTTCTATTCTTTAAGCTGTACAATCCTGAGAAAGAAGAGCTTTGGTAATTTATTGATTTTATTAAGTATATTTGTTGTGAACTTTTAGTGCAAGCCTTTTGACTACATCATTTGTTTTTTATTTCCAGCTATGTTGGTAGGCTTTTTGTAAAAAGCTCTGGGAAGCCCATTGAGATCCTAACAAAACTAAATGAATTGGCTGGATTTGCTCCTGATGAAGAGATTGAACTTTTTGAGGTACATTGTAACTCAAGTATGCTCGCATGTGTTACACTGAGAAAACCATTTATATTGTCTCTTGTTACTGAAGAAGGATTTTCTATGTACTGAAGATCGCAACATTCAGCAATATTCTTGTTTGTCATCTCTACAGGAAATAAAATTTGAGCCTTCTGTCATGTGTGAACCCCTTGACAAGAGAGCTTCTTTCCGGTTTAGCCAGGTAATTATTTTTGTATTGTACTTTTACCATTTGAATACATTGTCCTTCTTTTTGTTACTCAACCCTACCACCCCACCCCTCTCTCTGTCTGTCTCTGCTTTCTTCTTCTATTCAGATTGAAGATGGGGACATCATTTGTTTTCAGAAGCGGCTTCTGCCTGGAAAAGAACAAGTCCAATTTCCTGACGTTCCTTCATTTTTGGCATATGTAAAAAACCGCCAGGTCAATCTTGTGTTTAATTAATTGCTTTCTAATTGTATTTTTTTAATATATGCCTGCAAGTGGAGGTGTCACTGATTTACAATAAATTGGGGAATTTCAACTTAGTTGTTGGGGGCATGCTTTTCGTAGATTCAAAGAGGCTCCCATTCATAAAGTATTGCAATCTCAGTATAATAGGTTAGAAGATGGAGGGTTCGACCAAAACTAACACGGATATTGATTGTCAAGGATCTAATCACTTTCGAACTTCACGCAGATATAGCAATGAACCGAACAGAATAGGAGAAAAGGATTCTCGTAGCCAAACCTAATTTATTGGGAATATAGCTTAGTTGTTGTTGCAATTGCTTTTTATCTTTTGGTGGATAAGATAATTGATGTAGAGCATAAGACAGCATAGTGGATGCACGTGATAGTCTTCTGAAATAATTTGCTTCTGCTCTCATTCAAGCCCTACATCTGTATCCTTGGTAACGCTGTTGTCTATCTTTAGGTGACTATGCCTGTTATTATGGTGCTTTTGCATGTCCCTACCAATTCTTCTATCTTTTAATACGAAATGGCTCTTCGCAGATTGTTCATTTTCGAGCTCTGGAAAGACCTAAGGAAGATGGTTTCAGCCTAGAGTTGTGAGTATACGATCCTGTTGTCATTTCCGATACAGTAATAAACTGTTCTTTACTATTACTAGTAGGTTGTTAATTTAAGTCTGTATTACATTTTTTATTAGTCTTATATGTTTATAACTTTGGCATAAATCTCTAGATCAAAGAATCACACTTACGATGATGTTGTCGAAAGAGTGGCTCAACACCTCGGTTTGGATGATCCATCTAAAATCCGTCTTACACCTCACAATTGCTATTCTCAGCAACCGAAGCCCAATCCAATCAAATATAGATCAGTTGATCAGTTGTTAGATATGCTTGTCCACTACAATCAGGTATCTCTGACATGGTGTCAGTTCAGTATGTTCCTGTGTTTGACAATGGAGGTTGGCCTATGATGTCAATGAATTGATAACTTTCTTGTGCAGATCTCTGATATTCTGTATTATGAAGTTCTGGATATTCCTCTTCCTGAATTGCAATGTCTTAAAACTCTGAAAGTTGCCTTTCATCATGCCACAAAGGACGAGGTAGGTGAAACTACAGATGCCATTGCTTGTTCTCTCATCATCAATTTGAGTGTATAACATCGTATGATCTAGGACACACTGTTCCTTTCAGGCTGTAATTCTCAACATTAGATTGCCTAAACAAAGCACTGTAGGAGATGTGCTTAACGAGATCAAAACGAAGGTTAGTTTGGTGCTATGAATTATTTTATAGCACGTCATTGATCTTAATAACTGAAAGTGCTATATGTACCTTTCATGAAACTCCCCCTAGCCATTAGTTGAAATCTTTTGTTAGTCTTGTGGTAAAAAATATGACAACTGCAGTTCACTAGTAATTATTTACCTCTGGGCCTACTTGCCAATTGCTTTTCTAGATCCTACTTACAGAAAAGGCAAGAAAATGAGTGACAATTTCTTACAGTTGTTATATGCTGAAACAGGTGGAGTTGTCTCGCCCAAATGCAGAACTTCGATTGCTTGAAGTTTTCTACCACAAGATTTATAAGGTAATGATCATCTTGCTGAAGCTTTTTCTGTATTTGTAGGCTGTCACATGCGTAGATTTGAGGTCAAAAAAATTATATTCTGCATGGCAAAAGCAATTGCTTGTTATTATTAAGTGGATTTTAATTTTTATTGATACAAGTTTCGTAGATGATGTTGTAATCCATTTTCTTGACAAATCTACAGATCTTTCCTCTCAGTGAGAAAATTGAGAATATAAATGACCAGTACTGGACATTGCGGGCTGAGGAGGTGAGCCCTTGCCATTAGAATTGCCCTCTTACAATTTTTGCTCATTCTCTTCCCCACACGCATATACGGTGTCGTCTCCTGTCTATGAACCTAGTTCATCTTAATAGCTTTTACATCTAATGACATGAATTATTCAGCTGGTTTGAACTTTGATCATTGACAAAATTATTGAAGAGGCACCTTAATTTTATACTTAGAAGCCAATTTAATTTTATTTGGAAGTTGTGGGCATATGGAGGCATTAACGCCTTGGTTTTACAATTTGAAAAATTTTGTATGATTTTTTTTTCCCACTTCAACAATTATTTTGATTTTGCTACAACTTTTGATGTCATTCTTCCAATTTGTTATCTGTCTCAGATTCCAGAAGAAGAGAAAAAGCTAGGTCCCAATGACCGCTTGATTCATGTTTACCATTTCACAAAAGAGAGTGCACAGAACCAAATGGTATTTGAGGATTATCAATATTTTTATCTATATCTAGTGCAATTGTTGTTGATCGGCAGAACTTAAGTGATCAAACAAATATGATCTTGATACCAACATATATATTTAAAATGTTATTCAATAGCAAGTCCAGAATTTTGGAGAACCCTTCTTTTTGGTCGTTCATGAAGACGAAATTTTAGCGGATGTTAAAGTGCGGATTCAGAAGAAGTTGCAAGTTCCAGACGAGGAGTATTCTAAGGTATGTTATGTTATCCTGTTTTCATGAATACTACATATATTTTTCAATACAATCATGTAGCACTTGCTAAAAGTTTTCATGTTGCATAATCATTTGATCCTTTATTCTGTTGATGTTCAGTGGAAATTTGCATTTATGTCGCTGGGACGTCCAGAGTATCTTCAGGACTCAGACATTGTATCCATCCGTTTTCAGGTCATTACTTTCAGTATTAAGTTGTTTATCTTATTCATTCTCTCAAAACCTTGTTAAAATTGGGGAAATGTGTGTTCTTTTTCAGAGGAGAGATGTATACGGTGCTTGGGAGCAGTACCTTGGGTTGGAACACACTGATACTACTCCTAAGAGGACTTATGCTGCAAACCAGGTATATTTCTTGCATTGCTATGGGAACTTACAATTTGACGCTTGTACAGGTTTAATAAATCAAAATTCTCTTTCGCAAAAAAATTAAAATGATTATCCTTGTAATATCGTATGTTTCAACGCCTTTCTTTTATTGGCATTTTGTGGTGATTGCAGAACCGCCACACCTTTGAGAAGCCTGTTAAAATATACAATTAGGAGGAATTGGTCCATGCCCTTGTCTCATATATGCCTCCTAGACCACAAAGAAATGTTAAAATTTAGAAAACATGGGACTCGGAGATGAGAATGCAAGGCAGAGTATACGAAGCTGGTTTTTTCGCTGTGAATTTGGATGGTTTGGCAGTTTTATATATATACAACATAGAGATAAATCCTGTAATCTGTCATGCATATAACAAGGTTTTGTTGTAAAGCGGGTATAGTTTCTATTATCTTTAATCTCCTCTGTTTTGACATGTTATGTACACAGTAGAGGATAGAACTGTAAAAGAAACGGCTACGCTGCTTTAATTTTTTAGGGAGATTGATGGAACTTGTGCTTTAGTATTTTCCAACAGACAGTGAATTTCGTAATTTTGATTTTTACAGAATCCATGGTAGAGTAAAAGCTTTCTTTTTTATCTTGTTCGGTATGGATGTTATGTTCGACTGTAAATTTGACAGTTTTGAGACGTCGTTAGAAACACAACAAATTTAGAATGCACAAAAATTTCAGGAAATTCACCGTCGAAATGGATTGAGTTATTGCAACCAAACATGCTCATTATACTATGAGGGTGTTTGGCGAGGAGTAAAATTAGATTTTTAGTAGATTGTGATAGAAGTTTTTGAAATGTGTGGTTGAAAAGCTGTAAGACTCGTGAAATGTATGATTAATATTGATTGTTTAAATTTGATTTTAATCTGTACCAAACAAGCCTAGATAACTGAAAAGTAGAAAAAGACTATTTAGTAGTATAGCGAGAGATGGGGTGATAGCGTTATTTTCAAAATCCTTGTTTGCAATTTTGGTATCGAGAGAATAAAAAGTGAGAAGATGCGTTCTTAACTTTTGAAAGTCAAAAAGTAAATGTATATAACCACAACTAAATAAAAGCGCCTGTAGCTCAGTGGATAGAGCGTCTGTTTCCTAAGCAGAAAGTCGTAGGTTCGACCCCTACCTGGCGCGGTCAATAATATATAATTTTATCAATTTTAATTTCTCCGTGTTTTTGGCTATTTAAAGCATCTAATAATCAATAATTTTACCATAATATTATT
>CAIGRR010479979.1:0-12990 GCA_903798365.1 Fraxinus sp. 1973-6204 | reverse complement strand
AAATGTAACATTAAATAAAGATTAGAGATCAATAATACAGTTAAAATGTGGTGTATATATAAGAAAATGTTGTGGAAATATAATTACCCTAAAAATTGTACCCTAAAAACTCAATTTCTATGATTCAAATATTTTATAATAATGAAATACTACAAATAAGTAACATTTTTATACTACATTTGGTACATAAGAATTAATTGCCAATACATGAACTTAAACGCCCATTAAAATATCTAGACACGTGAATAGAAATAAATTTGTCTATAATAAGATTCATCAATTTTAGAGTAATGTGATTGTTAAATTGAGAATTAATAATACAAAATTNGAATTAATTGCCAATACATGAACTTAAACGCCCATTAAAATATCTAGACACGTGAATAGAAATAAATTTGTCTATAATAAGATTCATCAATTTTAGAGTAATGTGATTGTTAAATTGAGAATTAATAATACAAAATTCATACGTGGCCAAAGTTTTGTAGTATTTATTATATATTGAAAAACGAAAAATAAAGTATTATTATAGATAATTGAATTATAGTGGGGTTATAGTCGTCCAAAAAATGATTTTCAGTTGATATAATATTTAATATATTTGCCCCGCCCCGGCCTGAATGGGGCGAAAAAGACCTGTCACAACTGGTTGGCGGGGGCGGGGTGGGAATCGCCGCCCTCTCTCGGGTCACGGGACGGAACCCGCCCCGTGAAGATTAAAAAAAATTAATTACAAATTAAAAAAAATAGTTAATTAAGAAAAATAAAAAATATATATATACAGGGCAGGAAACGAGCCCTGCCCATGCCCCGCCCTGTCCCGTCTAAGGTAGACGGGGTGGGGGAGGGGAGGGGCGAGACGGGGCCGAGGGACCCGCCCGGACCGCCCCGTTGCCATGTCAATTGGAGTTAACACGAACACTAGTATTTTTTTATTAAACATCATCATATAAGAATAATAGTATTTTTAAATAAACATCATCATTGTATAATGTTTAATTCTATAATATTGTGATATTATATACTAATCACTATGAAGATCATACAGAATCTCAAAATGATTAGACCTAATTTTTGCTTGAGTTCATATGATTTAATAATTAATAATAGAGAATTGCATTAGGAATTAAATTGTATTTTGATATCAGATTAAATAAATAAAAGCCACGTAATTGATAGTACGATATAACTTATATTTATTTAAATTTTGCTACTTGTACATAAAAAATATATATATAATGTATTACATAATATGATGTGGGGGAAAAAATTGGATGAAAAAGTTGATTGCATTTTAAACTGACAAATGATAAATTGTCATGTAGTATTATGTAATCCATATTATATATTTGAATCCCTAATTCTTGATATAACATACACGTGAACATAAATACGATATTTTTTATTGAATTAAATATTTTTTTAAATTTTTTGGTAATTTTGCTTCCGCAGTCCAACAAATTCCACAAGCCTCTTATACAATATTATATTTCCTCACATACTAATATGATAAAAATAATTTATTGCGGCTTATTTTAGCTTATTATTTAAAGAAACTATATTTGCAAATTTAATTAGATAAAAATTGTTTGATACATAATATCAATCAAATATTAATAAATGGTACATTTAGCAATATTTCATTTTATTCATTAATATCTGCACGACTTTATTGATACATTAATATCTGATCTACTTACTAAACATAATGCAATTATGCAAGTGTCATAACATTTTGTGGGGGCAACACTTCTTTTTTATATAAAAAAGAGTAAATTAAATTACATTCTTTTATGGGTGAATTTACATGGGATCATGTTGGGTCACTTGACCCATTGAAATTTTTGAATTTTTGCACGACTTTTTCCTTCCACCTTTTGCATCCCAACTTCTCTCAAAACTCGGAATTTATACGTCTTCATCTTGGACACCTCGTTTTGAGTGTTATTTTCGAGACAAGGCATCACCTCTTGCTACAATGCATCTCGAGACAATTAATATCTTCTATGACAAACATCTTCCACAAGCCTCAGCTCAACTAAGATACGTCTTACATCTGACAATTTGACAGCTCTACAAAAGTGTTGCACAACCAACTTTTTTTCTATGTGTCTATGAGGCCACATGCTTAGGGTGGCTGCTTTTCAACTTACAATCAAACGACCACACGCCTATGACATCCAGGGTTTGACAAAGTTGAGCTTGACCAGTGGGCCGCAAGGATAAGATCATCTGTCAAACATCAATTATGCTTCTTGTACACTGTTAGTTGACAACTTCTTTGACAACACTCTTACGTGTAGGAAATCTGATTACTGATTGGAAAAATATTATTAAAATCAATGTACAAAAAATAGTCAACTCACATGATGTTGAACTTGATTTAAAATATGATGTATATGTAGCATGATTAGCCAGGCATTTAGTATACCTTAGTTCACCTCTCTTGGTATAAGTACTCACAGATAGTGATTTGCAAAAGTAATGTGAATTTGAATACAAAATTACTCTTTCATTCTTTATAATATTCTCTTCAACTCGATATCCATATTTTGTCCATTGTCTCTCTCCTACACCAAAATATTTTCAGCCGTCTAATTTGAGCATTGGAATGCCCATGATTGAACACCCTGTTGGAGCTACTATCACATACAGTCTAACGTGATATTCAAGCGTTCATGTAGATAACATAACTTGGATATGAGAGGAGTCGAGGTTTATTAACGACGTGGTCTGTTGAATATCGAGTTCAACAAATTTAACAGTGTATTTTACTTAATATGCACAATCAAACTACTAATCATATGTTGATCTTTAATTCAGTTACAAAGTATATTCTTTACAAATTGTTAAGTGCTACTATTGACTATTGTGATGGTTAGGATAGGCTTAGGCAAAGCTCACTCGAAGCCCCTTAGGTAATAAATAGTTTGGTTACGCTTATGTAATTGAAAGATGAAAGACCCAACCTATATAAACTCTATGGGACATGCCTTTTTCTTCTGATGAATTTTCGACCTAATTGGATATTGAGATTATGGAACGTGTTATTTTGAAAGTAAATATGTTATTTTATTAATTTCACCGTTTCACTGTAAAAGTTACATAAAAATGAATTAGGGCATTTTTCTTAAACTCGCGAAGCTTAAAGTTAAATAGAATTGTGAACGGAAAATACTCAAATCGAATATATCATTGATAATTCTTTATTATTAGATTTCTAATCATACAGAGAATTCATCCTATGCTATTTATCGTGGTTCATTGTGAGGACCAAACAAAAAAAATAAATAATATGTATATTCAAGACAAATTTCCACTACAATTGTCAAGATGGCCGAGTTGGTCTAAGGCGCCAGTTTCAGGTACTGGTCCGAAAGGGCATGGGTTCGAATCCCATTCTTGACATAGTTGTTTCTTTTTCGGTTTTTCCTCTTATACATATTGTAGGCTGTTCAATCACAACTATGTTTTCTTCTAATAGAATCTTCCCCCGTTTTACTTTTCAAGAAAATCTTGTAATACAATCTAAAGGCAAACGCCAATAGACTTTTAAGTCCATGTTTGGCAAATCTTATAATAGGTTATAATTTAATCAAACACTATTTTTATCTACATATTATGAATTTATGATTATGTAGGACATAAAAGTTTTACATACTTCTTAGCCAAACGCACCTTGCCTCGAGACCTGTTATAATCACTTATAAGCTTGGCCAAGAGAAACATACATTTATTATGCACCCTTGAAGAGTACAATATCTTCTTTTTTTGTGACTTCCAATTAACAAATTCTTATCATTCTTATCTTATTTAGCCTTGTTTGGTGAGGATTAAAATTAGATTTTTAGTAAATTTTGATAAAAATTGATAAAATGTGTGCTTAAAAAGTTATGGAACACATGAAATATGTGGTTAGAATTGATTGTTGACTTTGACTTAAATTAAAATATGAATTTTAATAATTACCAAATGCTTAATATTGTATGTATTGTCTGATATAGCTTAAAAAATGTCAATATTACTTGCGAGTGGTATGGTGTGTCCACTCGATTATATTAACCATTGTGTTGCCTGTTAGGTAATACTCATCAATAAAAATTAGAAAATAGTTATGATGCGACGTAAAGAAGCTTATAATTGTCAAATAAAGTTCAATTTGTTGGATACGATCAAATAAAAAAAGTAACAAACTTTACATCTCCCTTAGTTGCCCCTCTCGCAGCCCACTTGCAAATTATCGGCTTAGACATAATGAGGCAAAGTAGGGCTTCGTCTTGTTATTCATGTTTATTTAGGAATTTTCGTGGAGTTTTTGTCACATAGTACTTCTATCGATAGCCAAAATACCATTTTTAAAAATACGATTACACTCTTTAAGTGGTGAGTCAAGTTGTAAATCTCTACATGTCCGTACACATATTGCTCGTTGTTGACTGCCTCCTCCTAGATCTCCGAAACCACTATGAATTCCCATCCACTTGACTACTATACATAGTCGAGTTAACAGAGGTCCTCATGGAATACTGATATAAATCTTCCACGTGACATTTTAACGGCCATTTTAGACGAAACATACCATTTCTGCAAATGAAACATTGATATAGGGATGCTTTTGCCAAACTCAAACAGTAGGTCCTAAATCCACAAGGAGTGGAATGGTAGGGACCAAAATTGCCAAAAAAGCCATTTTAATTTTTAATTCATCAAAAAAATAACTATATATACACACTTCAATCATCTATCTAGAAATGATGTACCACTTTAAAACTACTAAAATAAAATTTAGACCAATTTGTCACTTTCGATATCGTCATTTTTCAGTATCAACCCTCAAAAGTGTTGGGATATATTTGATAGTGTATCTAAATTCAATATGAATATGAATATTATTGTGAATCTTATGAAATCTATAAAATATGGGTGTGTTTGATCCACATTATTTTGGAAGAATGTATTCTAGAATAGTAGATTGATGGAGAATGTATGATTGAAAAAGAAGGAAAAATTATTGATGTGATGGAGAATATTATTTTATTGAAGAATGTACGTTTAAAAATGAATAAAAGAATGAGAATGAAAAATATAATGTTTATCAGACAGGGGCTATAGAGTAATGTTATTCATCCCCANCACATTCTTCAATATAATAATATTTTCCATTACATCAATAACTTTTCCATATTTCTCAACCACACATCCTCCATCATTTTTTACCAACATAAAAAATGCTATTCATCCCCAATGTGTTTACAACCCCAGTTTAGTGGCTCTAAATGATAGGTTAAATGAAAAGTGAAATTAAATGACTTATTTAATTTCACCTATCATTTAATGTCATATTAACGCCACCTAAACTGTGTTTGTAACCCCAATAGGAATGAATAGCATTACTCGGGCTATATCTTGCACCAAGAAATCATTACATGACAAGTAGAATGTTGTCTCAATGGTTTCAGGTTTAACAACGTGGCAGAGCTTGCACCTTTGACGAGGACAAAATTTGTCCATGCATGCACCTAACTCTCTATGATGTGACAAATTTATTTTTCATACATTTTGTCTCTTCATACGAACATTGCCAAAGTACTATTATGTTAATATTATAACTATAATTTTGTTAAAATATTGACTTAATCATCATGATTTTTTTTTTAACCATTAGAGATATTCGACCAATTTTCTCAATGAACGAAGGGTACAAAAATTAATTTTTGATCAAAAATACTATTGGAATCTTCAGTTTTTTCCACTTCATCTATCCATATGGCATATGTATAGTTTGAATCAATATAAAACATTTTCTTTTATATGCATCGATCTTATTACATTTCAATTCCTTTTTGACACATGTCAAGGAAAATATCAAATGGGATTTGATTCTTCGTCTTCATAGTAAATAAGTGAGAAAATAGAATTTCGTTCTTCGTCTTTAGAAAACAAGATATTATGTAAACTAGAATACTCTAATACCAGTTTATTGTGAAAATATAAGAAGTAAAGATCACAAGAATACAAGAACAATGAAGTTTGTAGATAATGAAGATTTATTATAATATGGAGAAATAATACAAAAAATATTTATTTATGATTTTTTTTTATAAAATATAATGAAGAGTTAAATATATATATATATATAAGGAACAAATAAGGGACATCCTAACCTCAAAGTAGAGTTGAAAATGAAATAAAATGCTAAAAGTGGAGTCGAGAATGGAAAAAGAGACCAAAAATGAAAAAAAAAATAAAAAAATAGTACAAAGGGCATCACGGGCGTCACGGGACAGGGCATCGGCGCCTCATCTTCGATCCAAACTCCTTTCAATAACCTTTTTTTTTTTCATTCCAAAGTTTTCTTCAAGTCCAACACAAATTCCAAGTAGAACTTCAATTAGAATTTATCAAATAAACTTGAATAGAATTTCACAGTTGTATTTCAAATTGGGTTCTAATTAATGTGGACTTTAATTAGAACTCTCAATTATCTTCAACAAAGAATTCGAGTCATACCTTCCCATTCTGAACATACAATGACTTGATCCCTGGTTGCATTGAAGTGGAGTGTTGGCCAGATCAATATCTATTCATTTATTGAATCACAACTGGCGAATATTAGTCTTTTAATTTCGTAGCGGCTAGAAAGTACATGCTTTACGGCGTTAATGATCCTTAATCTTGATCAAGACAATAATTAAAGATAAATCAAGGCGACTAAAAATACGAGGAATCATAGTTAAGAAAAATGTTCTTGTCGGGTGTAACTTTCCAAGGAATTTTTTTTTTTTAATACAACAATTTTTGTTGGGGTCCACAGGGAAAAAATCCAATGGCTGGTGATGCAACCAATAAGAGCCAATCGTCAGGAGCCATATCCCTCCTGTTTTATCAAATACTTCATGGTTTTCTTATTAAAGCCATAGGACTGTAGTCTGTAGATGAATCAATTCCAAGTTACAGGAAATTTTTATGCCAATTATATTTCTAGCAGAAGTCTCAGGTAATAATTTCTGCAACAGATGTTCGAACCGTTTTTGATTTGTTAATAAGTCGATTTTGTTGAGTTTTTTTGAATTGGTATAGTAGTAGATTGACGGCAAAAAGGGTTCCGTAGGTAACCTTGAAATTATCGGGAATCGAACTTAGCAACATTCTTTTGATTCTGTACTATATAGTTCTGGTTTTTGGATTGCAATAACATACATAGGAAGAAAAATTTCTAACAGGTTTGATCTGATTCGAGCAACGAGAAAATGGTTCGTGTAAACGACCCCAAAATTACGTGAGTCGAGCTAAGCAGCATTATTGCACGGAAGTTGTGAAGTTTGATGTTTGTAGCATGTAGTTCTGGTCTTTTGACTGCAAAACATGGTTTATGGATTGCCTAACATTCACGCATGAGCAGAAAACTTTGTCACAGATTTCACCTGATTCGAGCACGATCATTTTAGTAAATACATTAAGTAGATTGACTAAGAAAAAGGTCGATCTTAAAAGCATTATTGCATAGAAGTTGTCACTTTTGAAGTTTGTAGCATGTAGTTCTGGTCTTTTGACTGCAAAACATGGTACTTTGATTGCCTAGCATTCACTAATGAGCAGAAAACTTTGTCACAGATTTCACCTGATTCGAGCACGATCTTGTTAGTAAATACAGTGTTAGAACGAACGAGAAAAAGGGTTTGTGTCGATGGTACGGAAATATTGTGAGTGAGTCGAGTTTAAAAGAAATATTGCATTAGAAGTTCTCACTTTTGATGTTGTAGCATTAGTTCTGGTCTTTTTTACTACAAAAATTTGTTTTTTTAGAGCCTAAAATTCATACATGGGAAAAATCTTTTCTAACAGGTTTCTACTGATTTGAGCACGACCCTTTGGAAATGGATACAGGAAGGTTGCAAGAAAATAGAATTGGTTCAGTGAAATCAGTCATTGATTCTTATGGAGAAAGAATTATAGATGGAAATTCTGTAGTAGAGAAACTGCAAAACAATTATTCAGAGGTATTTTTTTTGGCCTTTTTTTCGTATGCATTTCTTTAATTTTAGACACTTTTTTCATGTATAACGATACATTTTGCATACTTTTAGAAGCAGTATCCGACAAGAAGAGAACTTCACCAGGTGAGACGGGACACGTTCCAATTCAACGAGAGCAGAAAACTTGCAGAATCAGTGACAGCACAAGCAGAAGCCGAGCTTTTTTCTGCAAAAAAGACGGAAAAAAGCCTAACTTCATCAATCAAGGAATCGAATTTACGTGCAAAAACACAGCTGGGAGAGCTGGAAAAACTGAATATGAGGGAAGAAAGTGAAGGAGTAAAGATCAATGAAAATTCCCAGCATGCAAAAGTGTTGAGAGAATTGAGATCTGTTAAACGAGAATTGAGTAAGCTCAAGCTAGACATGGCTCGGATTTTAGACGAAAAAAGAAGAGCTGAGAAGGAAATAGAATCCTCCGAGTCTGAAATGGCTTCTTATTCGAGTTCAGTCGAATCACTCACCAAGGAGATCGAAGAAATCAATGAAGAAAACGTGCTAGTCGAGTTGGCACGAATCGAGGCCCTTAAAGAATACGAAGAAATTGAAGCCCAGAGAAAAGAAGATGCCAAAAATCACTCATGTGCAATGGAGGAAACTAGGAAGAAAATGAATGAAATGATCCAAGAAATTGAATATTCTGAAGAGTTAGAAGAAAAATTGGCTATTACAATGTCTGATATCAAAATGTTAGAGAATGTAAAGGAAATCAAGGAAATGGATAAGAGAATGCAAAGAGCTCCCGAGTCTCGCCTTGCATTGGAGTCCATCGAGGATGAGTTCGAGGCAACAAAGAAAGAATTAGCTTTAGTTAAAGAAGAAAGTTTTCAGTTCATGTCATCCATGGATATAGTACGAGACGAGCTCAAACATGTGGCAGAAGAATCAGCCCGACTTAAGAGAAAAGAAGAAAAAGCAGAGCGGAAGGTTCAGAATCTGAATTCGAAGCTTTTGAGGGCTAAGGCCAAATTGGAAGCAGTTTCCACTTCTGAAGTCAAGGCTAAATCAACTGCTTCAAGTCTGTCTCATACTCTTGATCAGTTAAAATCAGAAACCGAATCAGCTAAACACGAACTGTCTCTCATTAGCGGAGAAACTGCAATAACCAAAGCAGAAATTCAAAAAACCGATAATGAAATAGATTTGGCTGAAGAAAGATTACAGATAGTTCTACAAGAACTGAGAACAGCTAAATCATCAGAGGCCACAGCACTTCAGAATCTCGAGTCGCTTATTGAGAAGACAATGAGAGACAGAGCTTCAGCTTCTCGGTATAAGTCAACCATAACCATCTCAAAGTTTGAATACGACTACTTAACAGGACATGCATCTGGGGCTGAGGAAATCGCAGAAAAAAAAGTTGCAGCAGCTGAGGCATGGGTCGAAGCTCTAAAAGCAAGTGAAAAGGAAATACTCATCAAAATCGAGCTAGCTCGAAGAGAAACTCGAGAACTAAAGATCAATGAAGATCGAGAGGTTAATGTAACAGAAAGATCACTTCACGCGAAGAAAATAGTCGAGGAGGAGTTACAGAACAGGAGGCAAAATTATGAGGCTGAAAACTTGCAGCCTGAAATTAGGCTTCCCAGAAAATCGATGAACATAAGTGGAAAAAGGACTCCTGTAAGACGAGGAAAACATCGAATATCAGCATCTCCTATGGTTCGTAATGTGCCTAGATCGACATCTTTCACGGTCAGGGGGAGAAGAAAGGTAATGCCAAATTTAGCTAAGTTTTTCGGTGGTGGGAATAATGAGGCAAATGTTAAACATGTATGAAGATTTCAATCTATTTTTCAAAAATGCTGATACACTGTGCAAGAAATTGTAATGTTTCATCAGTGGCTAAGATTTTCAATGAATTTGTTGTCATACATTGTGAGGAATTATGCAAGAATAAATCACCATGGCCTGATGACCATGAGTTCAAGTAGTGAATTATATAAGACGGGCATTACCCTTCAAAAGAAATGGATTCTGCGTATAAATTATATATCCTTTCACGCTTTTTCTCAAACCACATATCAGAAGTCAATGAAACAACATAGCTCTAATTTCTTAAATCTTTAATAATTTATGTTTTTCTAGTACTGTATAAATTTATAGAATCGTTACAAAATATACCTTTACGAATACCTCGAATAAAGACATGTTTATATGAATTTCGTCGAGTGGAAGGCAACAACTCGACATTGATTATGAACATTAGCATGCCTTCCTACATTGTATGTAGATTATAAATTCAGTTTGTAAGAGCCTCTTGGCCTGAATGAAATTGAAGTTGAGCCTGCCTACTGTTGAGAACCCAATACGAACTCGGTATTTTCGTAATGCCAGTTATATTGGGTAGTGCCAATTTTTTTATTTCTATGTCAAGTCAAATTACAGCAATTGCAATGATTTATTGTGAAGGCTTCTAACATTCACAGAAGTAGGTTCTCGAACTTTGCCTACTTTCATCTTTGTAGAGACTGTTTATTCCAAATCGTCCTCAAGCCCAATGTTGTCGATTCAGTAGTACCAACATTTTTCAGAATTGGAACATCATTTGCTTGAGAAATTCGTAGGCCGGAGCTTTGGAACTACGTAAAAATGGGTTAATAACATTATCAGTGTTCAACAATTCACTGTAAGCCATTATGAATTTTGTAGATAATTTAGTGAAAGGCCAAGACCCACACAATATAAGGATCGACAAACAAGAATAACCAAATCAAATTGAAAGTAAACTGCAGAAAATTAAAGATTAACACCAAAGCATTATTTCGGCCGTAGTCCCGGAGGTTCAGTGACCGCTTCTAACACCTACATCCCCCTTGAGCATCCAAGAAAAGGATTATGCTAAGTTGCATTAAAACATCCCAAAATGACAACGAAAGTTACAAATGTTCAGAGAGATAAAATAAGATACTTATCTCTCAAATACAATGACAGATTTACAAAGATTCACTAAGAGATCTTCAAAATAATCCTTCGAACAACACCAAAACCCACAACATAGAAATCACACAGATTCCCGCAGTATTCACTCAGAATATTACACAACCAAGGTAATTCTATCATACTAAACACTTAAAATCAGAGATTCTAAGTGAATCAAGATGAAGAGCAGCAAACCCTAGCACTTCTCTCTCTCTCTTTTTCTCTCACCACGCAGGAGCGCCAGAAGTCTCCAAAAAGAATGAACCGAGTAACCCAAGAGGCCATAGAGCCCAAGTAAGAAATCATTCACCATCCAACGGTCAGAAGCAATGCATGTGTCAATCAACAGGAGAAAACACTCCACTTATAAAAGCTTGTTTCTCCAAACACGTTTTTACCATAAAATGTTGGGAGCATCAAAAAAGAAAACCAGGGTTCGATTCCAACATTTAGGAAAGTTGGTACAAGGTAAGTTGAAATTGTTAAACCAATTTCATCACAATTTTAGTGATAAAGTTATGTCAAATTCATTACTTAGACATTAAATTGTCCTTAGTAACTACTAGATACAAATATCGTCCTAATTTAGAAAATAGAAAAAGGTACACTTTTTGTTAAGGCTGGACAAAACTCTCATACCAAATCGAACCGAACTCAAACTGACTGAACCGAGCGGTTCTTTTTAAATTAAATACCCGAACGAGTATCTAAATCGAGAACCGACGAGTTTGGTTCAGTTCTTGGTTCTAGACAAATAATCGAAGAATCGAATCTCCCTATTTTTTTTTTATCTTAAATAAGTCAATTTATTTATTTTTTTAAAATAAACTTCTAACTAATTAATTTAGTCCAAAACCAAAATATGATTTTACTATTTCTAATTTTCAGTCAAGTCCAATTTAATCAAATTGACCTAAGTTTTATCTAAATCTCTTATTCTACCCTAGTGTCATTTCGATTGTTCTATTACTTTGAACTATTCATCTTCCTCTTGTTGTGATTTTAATAGTCAAATCTATGAAAAACTCAACAAAGAGAGATGCAAAAGATATCACGAGATTGGACTATGTTATTTTGTAAGAGTTAAGATTGAATATGTCACAATCGAATTGATGTAGCGTTGTTGTAATATAAGAAAAAATTAATTATTATACAAAATCTCGGAATCGAATAAAACCGAACTGAACCAAACTGAACTGAACTCGAACGATTCCATAATTAAATTTAGACCCAATTGTTCCATTTACTAGATACTCGAAAATTTGGGGTCTGAACCGATCGAAACCGAATCGGACCATGCTTGTTCACTAAAATTATATACCACAAGTGCACGGGTCGCGTTCAAGTAATAAAGTGGACCTTTAGAGTCCGGGTTGTCGATCCCTCAAGGAATGTGTAATACCCAAACCAGGAAATGTTAAAAAGATTTGATAGGTATTACTCATACCAACAAGGTACACCTTCTTTTTCAGAAGCCCATCGTTAGAAACTCCACAGTTAAGCGTGTTTAGCTTGGAGCAATTCCATGATGGGTGACCCCCTGGGAAGTTTTCTCGGGGAGCGTGCGAGTGAGGACAAAGTATGCTGAAAAGACCCATGTTGGTACAGTGGGGACAGTCGTTGTCGATCTAACGGCCGGAATAGCCCGTTAAGTGGGACCCGGGTCATTACAGAATGTATACTTTCGATTACACAACTCTAATCAATTTTAATTATAACAACAAACGGAACAAACACACAAGAAAGACATAAATCTGAAATAACTAAAACCTATAAAATATAAAAACATCACAGTTGGAAATTTTAGAGGAAAACATGATTGGGATTCGTGGTTTCGTTTAACAGTCGCCTAATTAATTTCTCTATAAGCCAATTAACGAATTACTTAATTCCGATGTTAGACCCGATCTTCCAATTTTAGTTAATTACCTCTCTCGAGTGAAATTAACCCTAATTGATTGGTTTAACCTACTATATCTCTATGTCGATTAAAGCCCAAACAACCGCATTCAATCATTGTGAAAATATCTCA
>CAIGRR010479977.1:0-13661 GCA_903798365.1 Fraxinus sp. 1973-6204 | reverse complement strand
CAGGCTGTTTGAAATAAATGAACTATTGATATGAATCAGCGATGTTTTGAAGGATTTTATCTACTTTTTGGTGTTTGTATAAATTAAAATAATCTACTTTTAATATTTTATTTTTATATAGTGTTGTTGTAAATGTTAAAAAATTTAATTATGGTACAGAACCGAACAGAACCGATTCGAACCGAACGGAACCGAACCCGAACGGTTCCATAATTATATTTGGACCTGACGATTCCATTTATTAAATACCCAAAAGTTTTGGGTCGGTTCGGTTCGATTTTCTTCAAAACCGAACCGAATCGACTCACGCCTAGTCCTAATTTCAGATATTAAGCGAGCATATTTCCCTTTCGAAGTTGGCTACATGAATCTTTTTCTCGACTCTGTTCTATTCATGTTGAGATTCTTGGAAACATACCTCCTCTTTTGACCTGTGTTATTGAGATTGTATCAAAATCGCTTTAATTTACACAAAACACCCCTCAACTAATTAAGCATCACTTTGTTTAACTTATCCAAAATCAGCACTACCCGACCTTGTTGATGTCTATTCTCATTTTTTATGCATTTTAATATGATTTCTTCTACTATCTTCATCTCAATTGTCCTCATTTCTTCTACTATCTTCATCTCAATTGCAGGGCTGATTATTTTATAAGCATATATCTTGATATTTGAAGATCATAGGTTAAATTTCTAACTTTTCATATTTCAGTACTTATTATTCAATTTCAGATTCATCTTTAGAATGAAATTAAAGAGTCAAAACAAGACTCTCTATCTTTGCTTTTGGAAGTTTTACACGAATGGAAAAAAGGCCCTTTTTTGAAATGCTCTTTTCTTATTAGGAATCACATTCACATGTCAGTTTCACTTTTTATCAATTTTAAGCCAAAGTTTTGGGCCACATCACAAAAGAGGTCAGAAGACCCTACACTTTTAACTTTTTGGTTTGTCAGATCAGTTCATGTGACCGTTCTAATGCACAGTAAATTTTATTCACTAATATCCTTTTTTTTTTTTTTCCTGTAATACTCGCATGCATGATGTATCCTATAATGATTTATACATAGATAATGTGTCAAAAAATGATGATTTTTTTTTTTTAATTTAATCGAAAAAATTCTGACACAATCATACATCATCAATTGTGTACATTAAAATAACCGTAGACTTCACATGCATTTCAAGAANATACATAGATAATGTGTCAAAAAATGATGATTTTTTTTTTTTAATTTAATCGAAAAAATTCTGACACAATCATACATCATCAATTGTGTACATTAAAATAACAGTAGACTTCACATGCATTTCAAGAAAATATTGTTGAACAAAAATTAACACAATTTAGTCGAAAGAGTTTGATTATATTGAGTATTTGAATAGACGTAGAGATGAACCAATTGAATTATAGAGTTTATAATAAGGATCGAATTGATGACTTCCACCACGTCAAGATGACACTCTACCGTTGAGTTATATCCCTTCTCTGCCCAACTCTTGATCATTTTTCCAAAACAATAAGTTCACTTACGCCGCTGTTAGAAAAGAATTTATTAACGATTTATTTCATAAATAGATAAAAATGAGTGATATATAAGTGAATAGTAATTTTGTGTTCATTGAAATATTGTGGTCGAAAATGTATTTTATCCCAAACGGAGGTAATTAAAAAAGTTTGTGTTTTTAGAAATATGATAACGTGTAAGGTCCTTTAAGCTTGTTCGCTTGGCACATGAAAAGCATCGCATAGCTCAACGTGTAACATGTATTGTGAGCTACATTAGGTCTAGAATCTAGTCGTGCTAAGTTCAATTGTCGAGGGCTGCAGTTCAAGTTGGTTGGTATCGGAAAAGCCAAAGGTCCCGGCTCAACGATCGGGACCTTGGACAGGGCGCCAGCTGGCGCCCCCCTATTGGAGGGGGGGCGGCCACTGGCGCCCTGGAAAAGGTCCCGGTCGTTGAGCCGGGACCTATAACACGGTTCTGGTTGGTATACATGACTGCTATCGGAAAAAGGAAAGAAATTTTTATGTCAAATGAAGTAAAAACTTTAGTTTATCGCCCCCAAAAGGCAAAAAAAAAATAAAAAAATATTGGCATGTGGCATGGGGTTTGCTTAATTTTGGCAAACAATAAAAAATAAGTATAAAGAGATTATTACACGAGTAGCCTCGAGCATTGAGTGCAAAACTTTCCATTCTACGATGTTTTTGGACACTAGTAAAATGTTGTAACGCCCTTGTTTTGACCAAGCCAATGAGGCTATCAATAAGTGCTTATTTCTTGCAATTTAATTATAAGTTGGGGTGCAAAAAACCAGGTTTTGAGGAATGGGCTTTCAGACAGTTGTGGGTGTTGCAGGGATTATTCAATTCTTACCTCTCATTACAATAATACTGATGCTTTTGGACTCAAGTGGAGAATCATACTTCTATAAATCTGTAAAAATTGGTAACAAAATCTTTCATTTTTCAATCCGATCTTATTCAGTCTAGTAAATTTTAAATTAGACCAGTTCGATATAATTTTATCGTAAATGACTTTTTCTTTCAAAAATATAGGCCAAATGTCGGCCGTTATTTTTTCATGCTTCGAGCACACTTCTACCTGTCTATCTAATAAACAAAACATATTAGAGACTCTTTTGTTGCACACGAAACTTGTGCAAAATAATCATATTAGTTTGATGAATTTATATATCTTTTTATAAAGATGAACATATTGGATTCCACGAAATTAGTGAATGATAAATTATGAATGTGGTTGACATTTATATTTGATTTTAACTGAATTTATAAATTGATTGCCAACTGGAGGCTAAGCTCATCCTCCTTGTAGATAATTTATGTACGTCATGCATGTTTGATAACCAGTAGCTGCCAAGATTAAGGGGCTGTTTGGGTCGGATTAAAATCAGATTTTAATTTAGGTCAAAGTCAAACAATCAATATCAACCACATATTTTTAATTACACATTTCAAAAATTTCTATCACAATGCACTTAAAATTTGATTTTAAGTTAAATCAAACACCCTCTAAATAGTATTGAAACAAAATTTTATTTTTTTTAAAATTTGCCGTTCAATGCAATGTGTAGTAGCTGTTGTATCTACATCAATAGGATATTTTGGTTACAATAATTTGAAAGGCTAAAAAAAAAAATTTATTTTCCTTTTTTAAGTAAAAGAAATTATTACTGATTTTTATTTTTTCTTTCATGCTTTTCTGAATTGGAACCATCTCTCTTTTAAAGGATTCTCTGCCCGAGCATTTTCCTCATCTGCACATCTTCCCATAACCAAGCATCTTCACAAACTAACACACAAATCCACCCACATTAAGATTCACAATCTGTTCTTACACAAAAATGGCCACAAATCTTGAGTGCTCAGATGAAGATTACATAGACATGGAATTATGTTCTTCATCATCCTTAAACTTTGCAAATTCTTCACCTAAAAACAGGGATTTTGAGTTTCAAATGTCTTCCGTTTGTAGCGAAAAAGACACGACAACTTCTCCAGCTGATGAACTGTTTTACAAAGGCAAACTCCTCCCTCTCCACCTCCCTCCAAGGCTGCAAATGGTGCAAAATCTCCTTTCCACCACCTCCAGCTGCGGCGGCGCCACCAACGAAGAGGGTTCCTTCCCATTCATTAGTTCTTGTTCCACAGCACCTTGTACCAACACAAACACCCCATTGGACTCATGCAACATTTCTCCTTCAGAATCATGCAGGGTGAGTTGTGAACTGAACCCGGATGAATATTTCTTTGAATGGTCCACTGAATTATGCAGTTTCATAAAAAATAATCATAATCATCATCCAAAAAAAAGTTGGACCTCCAAAAAGCTCAAGTTTATTAAGCATTCTATGTTGGGTTCAAAGCTCAAGGCTTCAAGGGCTTATTTGAAATCTTTATTCAGTAAATCTGCTTGTTCAGAAGCTGAAATCTTGTCCAGAACTGATAACTTTTCAAATAAGTACTTTAAAGTAGCCAAGAAAAATCCAACAATAGGTTCTATAATCAAGAACATTGAGAAAGAAGGGATAGAGGATAACGTTCATAGAAGATCATTTTCAAGTGCAATAAAACGACATTCACCAACAAAGTGTTTGTCTTCTTCGTCGTCGAATTCATCCTCTGCTTCTTCGTCTTTTTCATATAACTTGAATAATGTTCATGAGTTGCATTTTCTCAAAAGGAGCAGCAGTGCACCTGAGAATGAGGGTTCTATTGAGGCAGCCATTGCTCACTGCAAGAAATCTCGACAGCTCCCGGATTCAATAGATGCATCAAGGGATTCTGCATTCTGCAAATTTTCAAATTCCAAGATTGCAGATGGTGAGGATCGAGAAAAATCACTTGTTATTTTACGTCGTTTGGGTATAATCGAGAAGTAATCTCGCAATGTGAGCTGGTTTTACTGTGACGAGTTATGCTTGTGTAATTTTCTCATGGTATCTGAGCATGTGTAGGCGAATTAAACCTCGCATTGTAACTCGATTTGACGATAATGAGTTAGTTCCTTTTCATTTTTTCATCATTTGAATTTCGTTGATTCTGATGCATGAAAAATGTTGGCAAGGATAGATTTCAAGAAAGTCCATTTCTTGCTGAAATTTTGGATTGTGCTGCACCCAATTAGGCTAAGTATTTTGCAATGTTACTGTATGGACATGTCCTGTTTGTTTAATTATGCCTGTTCAAGAAAAACAACTACTCTGTTAATTTTTCATTCAACAAATAATTATAGTTTGAAACTGTCTCTGCTGTTGGCTTATTTTTACAGTGTCAAATCCACTGGTGAAGTCCAGTGAAGCCTATGCTAGAGAATATCTCCAAAAGATATGGCTCTATTTGTTACTGCAAGTCTGCAACAAGTGTATCTTGTCCTTGCCAATATTAGATTTCTTTTACTATATTCGATTATTTACCACGTTTATTTGTTTGAATAAAAGGTCTAGAACAACAAGATTCTTATCAACGAGTACTCCTCCCTTTTTTATCATATTCATCTAAAACTGTCTCACTTTTACGAAATGTACCCTTTTTTGGCTTAATAGGATACTCTCGACTACCTAAGTCGTTGTCTCTTCAAGTTATTTTGAATCGATAACACTTTTATTTGCTCATGTGTGTGTGACTGTATTCTGGTTGTGGTCTTTGATTGTCAATGAAATTCTTGCTTTAGGACTAACCAAAAGTAATACCTGGGATGGGAAAGTAAAAGAGAAGAAAAGTACACTTTTCAAAGATGAAAAAAGGTCAGAAAATTGGCTTTAACGCACTTCTATGATGCCTGCCTTTTGAGCAGAAGTTACTTTGAACTTTCTACTTGGATGGATAATGCAATTTCTAGATGTTGTGTGCACATCAGCAATTATTTCAAGAAATATTGTGAAACCAGTATTTGAACTAATATGCTAGAACACTTGGGAATGCTGAAATTATAATGTCGTCATTAGGAATCTGATGGAGTGATTTTGAAATCTGAAATACTTGGAAGTTTATTTACAATCTAACTTGGCCAAATAACTGGCCCTCTCCTATATAAGTAGAAAAGATTAGAATCATATATACTAAGCGGACATCTCGTCTGTCTCTCGTGGAGAATTGGACTATTTTCTCGAGAGCCCAGAAACAAAGTCATAGAGCGTAAAGATTCTTATACTCGTCATCAGGAATCTCAGAATCTGTCATCACTGACACGGACCACGATTGTGATCGACTATTTCTTGCAGACTTTCGAAGGCTCCTCAAGTTAGAAGCCTCAATCCTGTGCATGATCACCCAGTAACACAATGTTCCTAGTGTGGTAGCCATTATCAAAGTTCCTATAATGGTCACTCCAATGGCCAACCATCTCTCATTTTTTCCCACAATGATGTAGCACAGTGCAAGAAATGCGGCTGATATGAACGCGCAAGCCAGCCACATTAGCTTGTTAATAATAGCCATCATTTGCTTCTTTGCTTTCCTCTCTACAACTACCACAGAAGTCTGCACTACTACAACTGCTAATGATATAAAGAGTGCAAGAGAGTCAAATATGAAGAAGATAGTAAATTCGATGGTTGGAGCAATATTTGCTTCTCCTTGAGAAAATCCAGGGGGAACTTTTTTAGGGTCTTCTGGATACTGGCCTGGAAGTGTAAAAATGGCAGCAAATGCAACTGTAGCAATAAGAACTGCAACAACTGTAGTGGAGGTAATTGCATTGTTAAGCCCTTCTCTATGCATTTTGTTAAGCCTTTTGGCTATACCTCGCATTCGTCTCCGCGTTTGTCGTGTGTGCTCAAGCTGGTAGTGAACTTCGTGTTTTATGTCACTCACCGTTTGTTTTAGTTCTCTGGCTGCAGTTGGTGCTGGTTGTGTTTTCATGTATTTTGCACTCTGAACTCCATATTCTTGAAGAATTGATGCAATCTCTGAATGTCCGGTCTTCTCAGCAGTGTCGATAGCCGTCTCACCAGACTTGTTGACGGCTTCTTTATTAGTCCCGTTGTGTTTTACTAGGGTCCGGACAATCTGTAATGATTAAAACCAGAATCAATCAAGAGAGTTATTTTCTTCTTGAATTATTATCCTTCTGCTCGAAAGCTAGTTTCTTACTATAAAAAACTTCTAATGAAGAAATTATATACCTGTGCTCGACCCTTTCTTGTTGCTATATGCAATGCAGTATTGCCCTTTCCATCAACCATTGTAACTAGAGCAGGATCCGATGCAACAAGTGCTTCAATTACTTCAGTACTGTGTCCCTTAGCAGCCATATGAAGAGCAGTCTGTCCCTTCTTATCATTCCATGTAGCAATGCCTTGTTCTTTGCTTAAAATGGCCTTCACCACCTCAAAATGGCCATTTCTTGCCGAAGAATGCAAAGCTGTTTTCCCGTTATTCCGCGCTATGGTTGCGAGACTGCTGTTATTCTCCAAGAGGAAATCGACCACCTCAACGTGGCCTTGTGCTGCTGCAGTGTGCAATGCTGTCGTATTTGATTGATCCACCGTCGCCAAGAGTTGTGGTATAGCCTCCATAAGGATCTTCAATACTCCTGCAGTCGACATCTATTTTATTAGAATTCTCAACCAATCTCCAAGTTCATCATGTAGAAGTCAACCAAATAGAATGACACTCTAAACAATTATTTAAGCATAGTCCTCTTTAGTACTCCATATCAAACATGACCCGAGTATTTTCAAGAATCACCAGCTCTTCGAAGTATTTGTTTTGGAATCATAGTAAAAGGTTTTAACAAAGAAAACAGCCTCAAAATTGATAATAAAAGAGGTTTTTCAATAAAGATCTCTCTGTCTCTGTATCTCTATATTGAAATGGCTCCCCTAATATCTTATCATTGGATAAATGAACAGTATAATTAGACTTCAAGTGGGGCGGAACGGAAGAGAATGATAAAGAAACTTACCCAGTTCTCGCTGCTTGGCAGCGATATGAAACGCATCAAAACCATTTTTAGCTTTGATTCCAGCAGATCCAAGATCATAAAACTTCATCATCTCCTCCACGAGATCAATACGACCACTTTCTGCAGCAACATAAAGCGCGGTTTCGCCTGATTGATTCTGCTTAGACAACAATTCCTTCAACTCTTCATCCCCACAATTTGTAATAATCTCCACAACTGCTTGTAAATTCCCTGCTCTTACTGCTGAATGCAATGCAGTATCCTCTCTTTTCCCTGTTAACTGCTTCTTCATCTGCTTCTTTGCTGGAAGTTCCATCAGATTACTCTTTTCGAAAGAATCCCAGATCAAATTTCACTTATGACAAAATAATGGATCGTTTAATTATGCAAAATTCTTCCATAGCAATAAAATGGATTCATTTGGGAACTTCACTAAGTCGTAAGTCAACATTCAGCAGTCATGACCTGAACATTTTCAACCCATAAAGCAAAAGGTCAAACTCTCCAATCCATTGCATAGAGGAAATACTTAATCCTATGAATATGATTATTGTTGACTTCAAAAATCGCCAAAAACGGCGATATTTATTAGAATCTTGAAATTCTACTTACGCCAGTGTTCCTGGTGACGACTGGCGATTCTTGACGTCAACAGTTCCCTTAGGAAGAAAACAGAACGCAACACAAAATTAACAGATGATTATTTACCTGGGCTTCAAAGAACAGAGCTGCTCATTAGGTAAAAAACTGTGAAATTCAGGGACTAAATTAAGAGATAAAAAGCTGTTTTTGCTGTTAAATTTTGTTGGGGAGAGAAAATAATGAACAATCAGTCATAAAGGACATGACAAAGAGAGGTGATGGCATGGTGTCTAAAATGAATAGGCCACAAAAATTAAGAAGTGGGTGTATAATCACTTATTTTTGGATAATCAAGGTTATAAACAAGTCTTTCTTCAGTAACTCAACCTCAGAATAAGCAAAAACACTCTGTCAGATATACCATTTAGGCTATTAACAATGATAAGTTAATCAATCAAGTGGAACGTGACTGGTCTTGTAAGTTACTATATAATTGGTTGTTGTCAATCATGTTCATGTCAATTTATTTCTTCGTTTGTGAATATTTTTTAATTGAACGAAAATGAACCAATCGTTAGCTTTGATGTTGTGTTAAACCGCGTTACTAAAAGTTAGTTAAAAATGTGATCTTTGATGTGCTTCTCACGCGTAGATTAAATTCATTTTTCGAACAGTCTGAAAGAGTGGAAATTGTTGAAAATAAGTAAAGGAAAGGTGGAATCATTATTGTTGTCTGATGTGACTGGATCAGTGAAAATGATGGGGAAAAAAAAGTTGGTTGACTTGAAAAGTCAAGTCCGCCTTCTTTATGAGAGCCCTCGTGGCGTTTATGCTTTACGAATTATTAATAGGAAGAATTGCTATGAACACCCCCAATTTATATGTATATTGAAGATTGGTCTTGACTTTTATTTCTTAATATTCAAATTCTCAAACTTTTTAACTTTGTAGCATGTACTTGTTAAGGGATAAATCTTACGTCATTAGATACTGAAATACAAATCAATATACAAGGAATTGAACAAATTTTCTTAATGATACTGACTTTTAACATGGACATCAGGTTTTATTATGGTATCAAAATTCATTAAACTCCTCAATTCGATTAAGACTAAAAGTTTTAAGATTGATATGTTCAAATGAATCACCCTCTTGCGGGACATGTTAAGAGATAAAATTCATATATGTTAATCACCGAAATATAGAACAATATATAAAAACATGTGTTACTTTTTTTAACAAAGTTAACATTTTAATACGTATCTTCTAAGTCTTGTTAATACTTTTATTGGGAATTTTTGAGGTTGTAACTCCTTTTAAGGGAGGTTTCAAAGGCTCTTCTGTAGGCATCCGATGTACAAGCTACACTCTCAGAGTAAATCGTCGTTGTTGCATCTACCAATCTCTACTTTGAAAACTAAGATATACAGTCCCGAAAATAAGTCAAACTCGCATTTAGGAAAGCTTTTTACTTTCCATCAATTTTGATGTTAAAAAGGCAGGTGACTCTCTGCGACTCCCTTTCCCCCTTTGTTTTGAAATTTTTAGCTCACTAGCCGCAAACAAGCACGCATGTTATTCTGAAAATGCTTTATAAGTGCTATAATTATTCTTTTTATATATTTATCGATTCAAATTAATTAAATTCTATATTCATGAATGTATTTGATTGTTCTCATACAATTCAATTATTTATTTATGTGCATGTATAATAATTGACATTCAATTAAATACATATTAAAAAACGAAGGTAAGTTATTAATGAAAAATTGAATTGTAATAAGAATAAAATCGTAGGAAAAAAAAACGATTCTCACTTGATGCGATATTTAATATATTATAAATGTTTCTATTTAATTAAGAATAAGCTTATGATCATCTATTCGACTAAAATTAATTTTTTTTCAACAGTAGCAAGAAAGGAAACTGTTCGGTGAGGTCAAAGACAGTACACACTCAAAAAAGTTGGAAACTTTTTAATATAAAATATGAAAAATAAAAATAAAAATTAGAATGCCATTTACACAAACTGAGCTGTACTGCAATTTTTCCTTGCATTGTGTGGCCTGTATTTGAATTTTGGCACTAACTTTGGCGTGTAGTGAGATGAGTCAGAGTCACGACAAAGACAGATAATGGTTTATTTTTAGGGCTAATTCCAAAAATTGTGGGACTGGCTCCTAATCCCACCGGCCAATTCTTTTCCATTCATTATATGGCCGAATGGCGAATTACCTACCACTATTCATCACCCTTTTATATTTACTTGTCGAATGTACATTGCACGTTATTCTGAAATACTTTATAAATATTGTAAAAATAATATTTAATACCAACTTGTATGGAGGATTTGATGAGTATCAAATGATCTTAAAAAAAATTAGGATAAAAATTGAAGAAAAGAAAATTGTACTCTCAAAATCTAACTTCTATGATTCAAATTTTTATGAAAAACTACAAATAAACAACCTTTTTATACTACATTTGGTACATAAGAATTAATCCAATATATGAATTTAATTAAACACCCATTAAAATTTCTAGATACATGAATATGAATAAATTCGTCCATAATAATCTGTATTCATGTATATCAAAGATTCATCGAGCCAAAATTCATTGAGTGTAAATAATTTGAATGTTAATTAAATGAGAATTAATGACATGAAATGTTGTAAAATAATATTTGATATCAACTTGCAGGGAGGATTTGATGAGTATCAAACGATCTTAAAAAAATTAGGATGAAAAATTAAGAGAAAAAAATTATATTCTTAAAACCCAACTTATAGGAATCAAATTTTTTCTTGACGATGAAAAATTACAAATGAGCAACCTTTTTATACTACATTTGGTACATAAGAATTACTCATTCCGTCTCAATTATATAGGCTTGTTTCGTTTTTCATACGAATTAAGAAAGCTTCTTTAATGTTATTGAAAAATTAATTTTTGCCAAAATCTTTCATAATTTACCCATAATTAATTTCAGTATGTAAAACTAAATTATTGCTGGAATTAATAAAGAATTTGAAGAAGAATAAGAAATGAGAGCTGTTTCATATTTTCAAGAAGTGGGAAATGTATGTATTTGAATGGTTTCAAGAAGTTGACATATTAAGTGAGGAAAATTTAATAAGGGTATATTGGTAAATGAATACAACAAAATATTCTACATTAGAAAACATGCCTATATATTTGGGATAAAAAAAAAAGGAAATCCAGCCTATATAATTGGGACGGAGGAAGTAATATAATACATAAATTTAAACACCCATTAAAATTTCTAGATACATGAATATGAATAAATTCGTCCATAATAATCTATATTCAACATATAGTTCTAAGTAACTCAAATTTAATTAAACTTACAATTAATTAACTGAATTAATGACACGAAATTCATACATGATAATAAAGATTTTGTATTATTCATTACATATTGAAAAATGAAAAATAAGGTATTATTGAAATAATTAAATTGTAGACGGGTTAAAATTGTCCAAAAAATGATTCTCACTTGATGTGATATTTAATGTATTATAAATTATAGATTTATAAATAATTTTTACACGATGAAAAATTAATTGTTTTCAATTTTAAGCCTATACAACTTTAGTTTGGTATGGCTAAAAATAATATTTTGATAGATTTTGATAAAAATTAATAAAAATATGGCTGTCACAAAATGTATAATTAAAAAATAAAATCAAACAGGAGCACAATGTATTAATACCAATGCCTAGGAAGAAAATAATTTTCCACGATCGGGAGTCCATAAATATATGTTTTTTAAGGTAACTGTACCTAAAATGTTTGATATTTTAATTATCAAATATATAATTTATCTTTGTAGCAGTAGGACCGCATAGCGCAGTGGATTAGCGCGTCTGACTTCGGATCAGAAGGTCGTGGGTTCGACTCCCACTGTGGTCGATCTTTTTGCTATTTTAGATTATTAAATTATTTTACTAATCTAGCCCCTGTTTGGTACACATTAAAATTTTCTCTTCTACTCATTTTCAACCACACATTCTTTAATAAAATAATATTTTTTATCACATCAATAATTTTTTATTCTTTTTCAACAACACATTCTCTATCCAAAATACATTTTTTCAAAATAATGTGACTCAAAATAATCACACAATTCATTTTACAATTATATTTTAATCATATTTCATAATCGATTATCAACGGGTTAAAAATCATGTGCTAGTATTATTCTATTTTGAACTTTATCCTCTTGAAACTAATAATTCTAATTTTATTATTTGAAAAATTAACCTCTAAACAAATAAAAATAAAAATTCTTTACCATAAATTGGACAGGGACACCTTTCCCCCCTTCCATAGGGAAAATTACAAAAAATCAGGGGTTTAAGTTTCTAAATTCACAAATCAGGTGTACAATTTATTTAATCAAAAATCAGGTAAATTAAAACCCTAATTTCCAATCCCCTCTCTCATTCATCTCCACAAAACTCTCACCTTACTTTCCTCCTCCCTCCCCTTCTCCCTTTCTTAGCGTCTGGCAGCAGGGTGCAGCGTTGCGTCGCGAGATGCTGCTGCGCCACGGAGCAGCGTCGCGACCGACTCTGCTTTTGGGTGACGCGACGCTGCTCCGTGGAGGCGAGGACTCCCTTTCGCAACTGGGACCAATTCCGGCAACAGTTACTGCTGCGGTTCTGGCCGACCCAAGAAGGGAACATCTGCGAAAATTTTCTGGCAGTAAAACATGAGGGATTGGTCGCCGAATTCAAGAGGAATTTCGAGGCATAGGCAGCGTCGGTAACGAGCATCACTAAGGAAGTACTGGAAGGGATTTTTATTAATGGGCTGAAACCTAGTTTTTCCTAGTCACAGATCGTGCGTTCCAGTGGTTCTACAAAAGTTGCATTTGCCTGGGTTCCGCTGCGGGATTACAGTTTTGAGGTGTTTTGCTGCCATTCTTTGACTTTTTGCAACGATTTTGATTATGATTTTGCGGTGGTTTTCGCGTTGGTGGTGCAGCGATGTGAGTATGCGGTGGTGGCGACGGCGATTTTATGGATTTTTTGGTAGTGATGGTGGTTGCTGTCGAGGTGGTGGAGGCTTTGTGTGCGCTGTGATGGTGTGAGAGCTGTCGTGGTGACAGTGTCGTGACTGCACCGCGATTGCAATCTGGTGGACTTGTAGAGGCTGGTGGATTTATAAGATTTGTAGCGGTGGCGGTTTGGGGATTTTTCAGTGGGATTGGTGGTGAGGTGGTGGAGATGAAGATGTGATGGTAGTTGTGGTGGCGACTGTGATGGAGGTGGCGGTGGCTGTGGTTGTGGATTGGTGGTGATTGCGGTATCTGCGACCTAAAAATTTGACCATGTGACTGAAAAATAATCTGTGACTAACAAATTTGAAAAATGTGATCTCAAAATAATACGTGATTTGTAATTTGAATGATATGTGACCTCATAATAATATGTGACCTAAATTTGTTTTATCTGTGACCACGTAATAACATGTGACGAATTAATTTGACGATATGTGACCAGTTAAAATCTGTGACCTCGTGATAAAAAAATTTGACAATATGTGACCAGTAAATAAATCTGTAACTTATAATTATGAATCTGTGACCAAAATTTGATGATATGTGACCAATAA
>CAIGRR010479868.1:0-12855 GCA_903798365.1 Fraxinus sp. 1973-6204 | reverse complement strand
CAAATTTCGTCCAAAAGACGATACCGCAAATGTTTCTTTCAAATTCAAATAATAACCAGTCTTTAATGATAACCTAAAGTCCATATAGCCTCAACTTTAACTGATTTGATATCACCCCACATAGATGAATCTTTCAGCATCAATTGGTTTTGACAACTCAGGTAACCCCGCATAGACACACTTATTTGAGTGGTGGTACTGAAATTTATTCACCAAGTGTGTCTATGTATTGACCTTAAATTTACCTCAAATTAAACCAAAGTAAGAAGTGTACTTTTCTTTACAAGTCAAACGTGATATTTAGTACAGTCTCTCTTTATATATTCTAGATTTTCACAAAAGTTATTCTAGGTATTGACATTAAATTTACCTCAAAACAAACCAAAGTGAGAAGTGTACCATTCTTTACACGTCAAGCGTGGTATTTAGTACAATCTCCCTTTATATATCCCAGATTTTCACAAAAGTTACAACTAAATTTATCCTTTTCAGGCTTTTGCTATTTATTTTGAACCGAACCGGATGTAGCTTTTTATTCTTCATTAATTGTCCTTAAAGATACTTGCCAAGTGAGTAATATCATATTTATCTTGCTTTAGCATTTCTTCTTCTTGCACACAATATGAAAATAGCTCATTAAGAGTTCACTTTCCGTTTTGACAGTTGTAACTGACCTTAATTAATCGAATTGTGCAAGAATATTAAAAAAAATTAAATGCACAATCAAGTCATCAGACAACTTAAGTTTTAATGGTTTTAATTTTAAAGTAAGATGATAGATCTCCGCGATATACTCCTGAATAATTCATTGATCTATATACCTTAGTGATACTAAGTTCGCCAAAAAAAAAAGTACTAGTTTCGACCTTGTCGCTCTTTGCAAAGCGTCTTTTCAATTTTATCAAGAAATTCCTTGGCAATAGTTACCTTATCAGACACAGCGCCCCCTGAATGATTCTGGAATACCACGCTTCATGATCATAAGAGTCATGCAGCTTAAACGATCCCACTTTTCAAAGTCCCATTTTTATCAGCAGAATTTCTATCCGTAAGTGCAATGAGTTGTTCAGTCCTTAACGCAAGGTAAGTTCATGCAGCGAAGAACGATCTGAACGTTCTCTTTCCAGTTTTTAAAGTTTGTTCCATTTTTACACGAGAATAGAGTGGACGTTGACAGCTATTGCAGAATTTGATGGATTAACTGAATAAAGAACTTATACTTAATTAGCATGTTCACATAGGAATCCGTATTAAACAATTAATTAATTCAAATAATAGTAAGCCCCATCACAAGAGACCGAGTACAACATTGGTATTTAGTCTTTGAATAGAAATACCAACTTGTAAGTGGTACTCTTGGTGTAGTAATCAAATATTGACAATAAACTATGTCAAACAATAAACCTATCTTTGGACCGATTTATTGTTCACATAAAACAAAATCTTATAATTGTCACATATTTATTACCATGGATGTGTAAATAATACGGTCAAATATTAACATTCATTTGGTCCAATCAATACGCGCATGAATTACGTACACACAACCTTCCTAATATTTTAAATAAATTAATCTAGGCAAGATAGGTCACTTTGGTAACATGTTGCTTCAATTAATTTTTTAGAAAAATTAGTAATACAAAAGAAGTTTTAAATACCAAAATTTGAATTTGAATTGTTAATCATTAATTCATTTATTTTGAAATTTAAGGGCCTAATGGTTAATAATTCAAAACTTTAGGGATCAAAAATTAAGTATCCAAAACTTAGAGGTCAATAATTAATTATTCGAAACTTAAGGGGGCAAAATTTAATAATTTTAAAACATTTGGGGCTAATAAGAACAAAATCGGAAACCTTGAGGGCTTTAATTGCAAAACTCAGAACTTTAATGACCCAAAAATAATTAATTCTCAAACTTTTGGGATTGAATTATTAAACCCTAAACTTTAAAAGCCCAATTAGATGAATTTTAGCCTTAGGGGCTGAATAACCAAAAATTTAAAGTTAAGGGACTGAAATTTTAAAAAACCCTAATTTTAATTACAACCAAGGCCCTAACATATCAAATTTACATCACATGCCCCTGCTTCCGAAAATTCACCCAGTTTTTTTTGTTATTTTTGTAGAAGAAGCCGAGGCGGGCTCGACGGCGCCCCTCCCCCACCCCCAAATCAGAAGTAGCGCTTGTTGCTGCAACCTGCCGTGGCGATCGCTGCCCGCCGCAACAAGCAGCAGGTCGTTGCTGCTGAAAATCTGCAGCGGAAGATGCAGCAGCAGGGACGGTTTCAGCTATCGACGTCGCACCCAAAATCTTTAACTGATCTGAAAAATACTGAATTTCTTAAAAATATGTCGAATTCTTTTTTTTAAATTCAACAAAAACTAAATCCGAATTTGCTAAATTCGAAAAAGAATCATAAAATTATACAATAATGAAATTAAAATTTCGATTCCCAGTGATATAACATGAATAGGTTATCATACCACTTGTTGAAATTTTCAATGAAAATTAAACTTATAAACTTTACATAGTTGCCAAGATCTTCATGTCAAATCATCAAGAAAATTAATTAACTCGGGACATACCTCAATCCATTGATTTAATTGCTGCAAACCTTCTTCTTGATTCTTGATCGTGGGTTTATGTATCTTTTTCTTCAATATGTGTTCTCTTGTATTCTCGTGTTAATGGGATGACACAAAGAATGAGAAATCATACATGAATTGAGGACTATAACCCTATATATTGTTTCCATATGTATTCGGTCTATCGTCAAATACAAATCCTAATGGATTCGATTTCTACACATATAATCCGTCCCACACTTTATTTAGATGTCCAAAGTCAAATCACTTAATTCTTTATTAGATCACTTTAATTTTGGACTTAACTTTAAGATAGTATTTATACACAATAAATTACATATGTCGGCCCACATGACAAATTAAATAATTTCCCAACACTGTATACATGTGATGGTGGACGATTATAATAAGCCATAATCAGCATGATAGCCGCTTATCTTTTATGTTGAAATGAGTTCCATTCCGCGTCCTCCCCATAGCTCCGTCTTGCTCGGTGTTGAACGAATCTCATTTTTGCACTTGAGCACTATAGAGAAAAACAGGTGATTGTATAGATATTTATTAATTAACATAATTATTTTAAACACAATGAAAATACAATTCAATAATAACGTAAACATAAAACATAACAAGAGACTTAGAAAAGCAAACATTAGGGAGTCACATCAAGAGTGCTATTCTAAAGTTGTATTGTCTTTCATTTGTGCGGGTACTTTTGACACTACACATTTTCAAGATAAAGTCCACATGGCTTACAGCCTGTTCTCTTGCTATGAGCACGAACATATCAGATAAAGAACATATTTTTATGGAATTACCAAAATAATATGAATATAGTATAAAATTGTATAGAGAATAAATCGTCAAGTTGTGTATCAAACTATGAAAATTCACTCTCTTTTAGAGTGATAATTCACCCCACAATTAATCCATTGAAAAGATAAGTTACACTCCAACATTAAGACCTTGTTTTTTCAAAATATATTTTTCTTTATCTTCTTTTCAACCACGCATTTTCAATAAAATAATATTACACACAACAAAAAAAAAATTTCTTCATTTTTAACTATACATTTTCTATCAATCTACTATTCTAAAATGCATTCTATACAATAAATGGGTCTCGAACATGCCTTGAGATTATTAACATAATATTAAAACTAAAGATTAAAAGTAAAAACTGAGAATTTAAGTCTTATTTTATTTAAGCTTAAAGCCTTTTAAAAAAATGTTACAACGAGCAATGAGTGAGTTCTTAAACAACTGTAAGATATAACGGATATAATAAATCTGACATCCATACCACGAATAAAATATCATTTCATAGCACTATAAGTTGAAATATTTATTCTGTAAACTGAATAAACTAGATTTTGTAATCTGAAATTTGATAAGCTATATAACAGTGAAAAATCAAACCAAAAAGGTACCCAAAATAAAAATACTCATGTATTGATTATACTGATATACACGACAAAGTTATTCCATTCTGTAATTCTGGTCATACGCACGCAGAGCTACCTAAAACTTATAATCTGGTCATACATTGTAGAAACACATTCACATGAGTGTAGATCGGATAAACCTTTTAGATGATTTTAGAAATACTAATTATAATATGCAAATGAAATGATTTATCTGAACTAAATTTAAATTTTAAAAGAACTAATTATAAAATCCATTTTATTATGAAAATCATCTTGTCATTCTACTATAAGAAATAAGTAAATTTTTGATTTACTATAATTTTAGTAAATACTTATTTTTGAAAAATAAGTTTTTCCACTCACTCAAGACAAACTACAGGCTAGAAGATCAATAAAAATTTTCAATCTCTTCGTCACTACTTGAAATACAATATAAAATAACCAATTTAACGACTATCTTATTACCTCTGAATATTAATAACCGAATACTAAAACTTGATTTCTTGATACTCGAATAATTTCCTTAATTCCTTTAATCACATGGAGATAATTCCACCTAATAATCCCTTAAATAATATCTAATTTATCGAAATTAGTTTCATCCCAAGCATAAAAATAGTTATCCCTTTCAATATATTGGAAACTAGCAACCAACAACTCAACCAATTTAACTTTCATATTGTTCCATAAATTCATGCGTTGATGTGAGTAATTTCATCAACATAACATTTTCACAAACTATTTTTACTCAATAACCAATTAAAAAATCTAAGGTTTGCTAGAATTGCTTACCTTATGCAATTAGTATAACAAATCAAGAATGTTGACTTGAAATTATACTCATTCCCTTCAATCTGAAAATTAAACCAAGAATATAGAACCCTAAAGAATTTAAAACCATCATTCCATAAGAATTTTACATCTTTACATCTTGAAGAAACAAAGAAATTGAACTCAATCTTTTCTTCCTTCCTTTTCCTTTTTCCTTTCTTCTTCCTTTTCTCTTTTCTTTCCCTCTTATTTTTTTCCACCATTTACTGCTTCTCACCATTTATCTACCTTTGTTGTGTGAAAAATGAGTAAAATGGGTTCAATTAGTGCTACCTAAAGGAGCACTAAGTCACAATTTATAAGGAAGTCCCTCACGTTCTATTTCATACAACATTTAGTTCTTTAACTTCCAATGATAGATAAGTAATTCCCTACATTTAAATGATATCCATCTTAAACCCTCAAATATTGTCAATTGTAAAACAAACCCCAATAAAATGATTTATTTCATTTAAATCCATATTTGATTTTGACTTTTACTAGTCGAACCTTTGGTTTTGGAANCAATGATAGATAAGTAATTCCCTACATTTAAATGATATCCATCTTAAACCCTCAAATATTGTCAATTGTAAAACAAACCCCAATAAAATGATTTATTTCATTTAAATCCATATTTGATTTTGACTTTTACTAGTCGAACCTTTGGTTTTGGAACAAAATCCTGATTTTTGACTAAAATTGGGTGTAACAAAGGGGGTCTAGAGGGTGGTGGTGAACTTGGTGGTGTGGCGATGGCCAGTTTGGTATGAAATTTGTATCTTGTGCTTATAAATCTGGAAAAGATGTGCGTGGTTGACGTGGCAATGGAGGTGGTAATTGAAATGACTGTGGGCAGAGGTAGAGGTGGAGGTGGAGGTGGAGGAGGAGGAGGAGGAGGAAGGTTGCAAACTATGGTGGTGTTTTATGAGCTTCTTGGCTTGTCCTACTAAGGGACGAGTTCGTGAGGCACCCCGAGCTGAGCCCAGATTTTCATGCGAGCTAACACGTGCTTGAATCATCTCATCAAGCACGAGCCAGCTCGTTCGGCGAGCCTAGCTCATTAAACATCCCTATGTGCACAGTTTTGATTTTAAGGCGTTGAGCTTTGTTGTTAGTGCACAAACACTTGGTCATGTGATCACTTCTTAACCACTATAAGAGTAAACGAGTTATAGAGGTCAATTAAAATTTTAAAAATATGGTACAACTTGAACCAATCAAGTTGCGATAGCATCTACTCCGATGCTAACAATGTTCATCGCCTTATGACACAGTAGCACAAGTTGAAGGGGTTGAATTACGTTATTTTTGTTAAGCGAGAAGAAAAAACTTCGACATTCTCCATACTCATATAATTTGGATGAGTACATCTCGACTACACCGAACTAAGATATCCAATGTATAGAGAACATGGTGCAGCCATCATTGTTGAGGCATTAACCCTGAAACCCTAAACTTACCTACCTCGGTAGTAATGGATATAGATGACAACAAGATAAGCAACTCATATAGGACATGTTGGTGATCACTATTGCTAAGACCACAAGGAGAAGATTCCCATTTGGTCGACTTTTTTGCTTTTCGAAAAAAGGAAAAAGAAATGTCTTTTCCGAGGGTTTCTTGGCATTTTTAGTACATTCTTAGGAGAAGCTCCTCCCACGTATCACAGGGGTCTGCTGGCCCCTAGCACTACCAGGGCCCGTGTAATCTTGGCAGTATAGCAGGGCTCGAAGTTGTATAGGAAGTCATATCACTAAGTAGATGCTAGTCACATCAAGAGTATGTTGGACATTTTCTTGAAAAAAAAAAAGAAATTGCGGGAAAGTTGTTCACAAGACATTTTAAACTCAAATTAGTAAAGAAGATTTCCGCCACAATGTTCTAACAAAAAAAAAAAAGACTTATTTTATCACTTTGAAAAATGATCTTTTAAAAAATATCTCTCTCTCTCTCTCTCTCTCTTTTTCCTTCACCATTTTCTTTTTTCACGGTGTGTTGTGTTATTATTATTATTTTTTTCCTCTCCTATTCAAACATAAAATACTAAGGAGTGGGTACAATTTTCTTCAATTCTAAGATGGAGCCAAGTGTAGGCTATGTGCATTTCTCATGTTTGAATTTCAACAATCACTACATCATAGCTAGAAATGATCTTGATCTTTACTAGTTAAACAATGATAACTTGAACTCTGTTCCATTTGTGCTTTAGCAGATTTCAATGTTGGAGATTGTGTATAATGTCAGACTTACATTAATATTTACAAAAATTGCACTATTATTGAACTTTTGAATAATAACTATAGAACAAACCATTATTAAGTAAACATAACAATGACCCAATTATTCATTTCTCTACTACTTTTAAGTTTTTGAAATAATCCCGCTGGGTGAGGAGCTTGGTGGGGTGGGTCCTGCAAAATTGCTGAAAAGGCTTCACTACTCAGAAAGTCTAATCAAATCCAAGATTGAATAGGATAGTTGCATTTGAAGGAATTTACACCGCTTATGTGTGCAAATATGTCCGAAGAGTCTACCATATCCTCTTCTTTCACCACCACCTATATGCCAAAAACAATTTAAAAAAATTCAATATATCTTTTTACAGGCGCGATGAGTTACTGAGGTTTATATGGCAAGAAAGACTATATAATAATGTAAGTACGAAACATAAGTTATATGTTCATTCATATCGAGTACAAGGAAGAAGGTTATGTTGCAAATTTGCAATTGTACCTTGCCTTGGTGATGAGGGATCTGATTTGCAAACAGACTTACATCTTCATCTGTGTCATCTTCATGGTTGCTATCAGCAGTTCTTGCAGCCTCTCCAAGCTCATCATTCTTTGCAAACCTTCCTCTAACACGAGGCCTGCTGTCTGCAAGTGTTTTGCGACATGCATACTGCATACACATTCGACCAAGAATTAATTGAATTCAATAAAAGAATGTTTGAGACATGATTATGTCGGATGCGATCAGGACAATACCATAGATAGACATGTTATATATGTTTGTTTTCTTAGAGAATAGCTAAATTTAAAGACGTACGTTTTCGTTTCCAAACATTTTTAGACGAGTTACATTTTTGTTTTACTTTTGTTCTTTTGAAACAACATTTTATAGGCTAAGTTAATACAACAAACCCTATTTATCATTCGCGATATTTTTTAATCATGTCTAGTCTTGACCATTCAACTTTAATACAAGTTGGTGTGAAATTTTATTCTAAAAAATGATTCTTGTGGTCTCAGTCCCTTGGAAGGTTCTGGATTGAGATAAAGATAATTTGAGAAAAAAAGGGGTTTCCTATTAATCCGGTTGGCCGTTCATTTGAGATAAAAACGAGTAAATACCTTAAACTAACCGAGAAAATAGCCTTATGTTTTGCCAAGTTAAATTGCATTTACTATAGATACCTTAAATGTAGTTCTATATGCCCCATTCCACAACTTTGCTGCCCTTTTATAGTGGAACATAAATATTCACACACATATACTATAGGCTAAAAATAAATATATGGGCATGCATAAATGATACATACATCATATGCATGTGAAAATGTCACATAAACATCATGCAATTACATGATTAAAGGGGAGAGAGAGACCTTGATTTTCTTACTGAAATTCCTTTCATTTCTTTTCTTCATGTATCTATGGATTTTCTTTTTCCTTTCTTCAACGGAGAGTTTGCCCACCTTGAAAGTAGAATCTTCCAAGCTCGAAATCTCTGGTGCCAAAGGAGTAGAATTTGGACCTCCATGGGCCATATGCTGGCTCTCGTTACTAAGTGCCTTAATTTTCAAAACAAAAATGAGAACATAAACTAAACAAGAATCTTATAACGTTACTAGGAGGACGGAATAATTCTGGACGACTTAGAATGCTACTATTGTCTATTCGTGTCAAGTATTGAGTATAGTTATATAGTACCTGAAGGTCACTAGAGCAGTTAAAGAGCCTAGCTATGGTGTCAGGGAGGAAAAGTCCACCATTATCACCCTGGAAATCCAGTTCTTGAGGTGGAAGTTCAGTGCCCATAAGCAAACCGCCCCCAGTGAGAATTTCAGAATTTTCAGCAGAAAATGGTGGATTCATGTTGCCTGAAAGAAGATACTGTCCCATAATTGGATCCATAATTGCGCAAGAAGGCGAAGAAGACCTTAACCGCATGTAAGAAGGCATAGAAGACAAACATTCCTCATCATAAGCTGGTGGAAGTGGCGGCGGCCCCAGGAGAGGCACCGGAGGTGGTGGCTCGGGAGGGTAGTGAGAGAGTGATCCATCCACAACATCTCCGGCTGGAATATGGTTATTCAGCGAAGAAAAGTCGAATTGTTCTTGATTATTGTTGTTGTTGAAGAATTGAGGAACTGAAAAGGTTGGAGAAGGGGTGAAATCTATGGATGCAGAAATGTCATTTTCGATATCTTCAGGAGAGTCGAATATTATGGAGAAGTTGCTGTTGTTTTTAGTGGTGGTGGGGGTTATGGTGGAGGTGACAGTGGGCTCGGAGTGGCTGGTGGTGGAGGGGGCGGAGGGGTTGGCCATCATGGCGGCCGCCAGCGGCTTCATGTCATGCTGTAGAGTAAGGTCCATGGAATTGGTGAAATTACTCATATCTGTAGTAACGGAAATATTTGCTGGATATGAAGAGTGCTCTTCATAGCAGCAATTTGAGCTTGAAGCAACTTCAGAATTTTGTAGAGTTTCTGGAAATAACTCAGACTCGCAAAATTCCAACATTTGAGCACCAAGTGGGCTCCCAATTTCTTCCTGAAAAAGAAATGAAAAAAATAAAAATAAAAATAAAAATTGATGACAAAAAATATTTATTTGAACATATGAAATAAAATGTCACAAGGCAAAAGCATGCAGGTAGAACCTCGCCTTCAGGCATGTTATTATTTTTTCACGCCCTATTGTTTATATATACATATATACACATACTTACACGCGTCGAATAGTTTTGTTGAGAATGTGTGTGCCTACACGAGAAAATGTAAACATTCTATCTACTTAGATGATTTTGCTTTCCCTGCACTTAAAACTTACCATCTAAATTTGATCAAAACAACACAATTTTCAAGAAAGGGATCCTGTTGATGATAGATATCTTGTAAAACACAAAAAAGGAAAGTGCATTTGTGCTCCATGTGACATGCACCAAATAATGAGGTTCCACATAGAACCAAAATATGAAAGGCACATTAAACAAAAAGAGAAATTCATAGTATTGAACTTAAAATCCATTTTTGGACAAACAATGGGAACTTTCAAAGCACTACGACAACACAATATATCATACATATGTAGTGTTTCCATTAAGTTTAAATTCCTTTGTTAATAAAGGAATCAAGCTTTAGAAAAAAAAAAAGGGTACTTAAGAAATAAGCTGGAAAAGCTATGTATTGCATTAAAAATTGAAAAGAAATGGAGGAGTTGGTAGGATAATATCTTCTAAGTGATAATTTTGGCATTAATCCATTTACTAATTAATAATTAACATAATCAAAGTATGAGTTAGAAATAGATAAAAGGGTATCAAAACCATTTAAAATATGAAGGGTTTCTTGAAAAACATATATATGGATGTATATAGGTACAAATATACTTAAATATCGGTACCATCGTGCATAGAAAAGATAGAAAATAGAAGAAAGAGGAACATAAATAAATGCATGCACATTCGAGAACATTTAGAGCAATTACAATGGGAAGATGTTCTTGTTGATGAACCAAGTTCTGCAACATTGTTCTTCATAAACCTTAAAGAGCTGCTTCCTTAAAAAGCGAAGAAACAACATATGTCAACGTTAATTCCCTCAAAACTTTGTTTTCCAAGCTTGGAATTGGAATGCATGATTGAAAAAGAAAATTAGAGAGAGAAAGACTCACTGATTCAAGCATGGGGGAAGAGAGAGAAATTAAGAGAGGAAAAAACTCGGTGCATATAGCATGGAATGGACATAAATTTTGGTTTTCTCTTACAGGGAAACTAATGTTTGTTATATAGTATTGAGGGATGTCCGTAGATTGGAATCAATCCTATGTTGTCGGTGGACCACCCATTTGACACCCCTATATATGTCTGCTTGGCTGGAATTTTTGACAAGCCAATTTTGTGGTGACATCTGGATTCTGTCTTTGTGGTAGGTTTTGCTGAGATGGCAATAAGAATAGAATTTCTCTAAAAAGAATTTTTCTTCTTTCCATTTCTCTTTTTCTTGATTAATTTCTCTAGGAGGATAAGCAATAACCCACAACAATTGAAAAAAGAAATAATGAAATATAAACAATTTAACTATGAGAAGCGGGGACAACCATGATATGATCTTATTCATTTATAAATAATGAAATAATTTTATAATATTAAATCAATGATGAATAAAAACTTTTTAGAATGTGATTGGTTTGTAATATTACTTTTGGAGTTCGTAAAATATTCAAACTTCAACTTCTCTAAAAGAACGTGTTGACACATAAAAACGCAGCCTCATTAAATGGCCCAAGGAATGAAGTCCAAATGAGAAGTTTGAAGAATTGGCCCAAAAGACACAATGTAAAATGCCCAAGACCAGGCAATATAGCAAAGACCCACCATCGCTCGAGCCTATTAAACTCCCAACCTTTGGGCGAATATAACACCTTATAAATGTTCAGGGCGACGAAGCCATTATCGCCCAAGATTACGAGACGCCCAGGATCTAAGCAAATTACCATCTTAAGCGACGGTTACAAAGGTAGTTAAGGGGCAATCCCATCATGTCTCACAATCCAGAATCCCGGTTACAAGCAGTCCAAACGGTGCAATTCTTGGCAGCGATTAAGACAGCAGTTCCATAACAAGTCAACCATGATAAAGAACGTGGATAGTTATAGGACGACCAGCAATTTCAAACGGTTCCACAACAATAACTGTCAAAGGAGTATAAAAGAGAAGACATAGAAGAAGCCCCCCGAATCAAACACTCTCGAACAGAGAATATGTAATTTTCATTTCCTTTACTTTCATTAATAAAGCACCCCTTTTTGGGACTTTATCTCATGATGTCTATTTTTTACACAATCATCTTAACCCTCTTTTAATTGTTAGCGATGCCCGACTTTCCACGTGAAACGATTTGGCACGCCCAGTGGGACAGTTTAGTGTTTGAAGATACGAAGGTGAAAGCAATATATCTTATAAAAACTCTAATAAAGAGCCAACAAGTCAAGGAATTGTCCATTCTGTAATTGACCGATATGAGGAGCAGCAGAACTCTCCAGGAACAGATGGATAGAGTCAAAGTCGTTACGAGCCAATGACGGAGTTGAGTCCTCGGACCATGCGCGCATTGCTAAGCCTTGAGTGTGTTCTGCAGCAACTCGTGGTAAATTTACGAAACGTTCATGACATGAAAAAGTTTATTCAAAATGAAAATGCACATTATGACAACATTGCCAAACAACTAAACAATCTAAATGAAGTCATGAATAAGTTGGTAGGCCAAATTTGTCAATCAGTCATGCCAAGTATAGGGAATCACTTTCATCTAGGACGATTGTAAGTCATAATTCTCTGGCTTTAAGTCCAAATCAAGGAATAGAACCACTCTTTGGACCATCTACCTCAAACCTAGGGATGGCAACGGGGCGGGTCGCCAATCCCACCCCCGTCCTGTCGAGTATTTTTATTACCTTACCCCATACACATACCCGGTTAAAGCGGGACGGGGCGAAATTGGGGTTGGATCGAGGCGGGGCGGGTCAAGTCCCTCGCCCCATTTATCGCCCCATTTATTTTTTTCTTTTTATTTTTTATTTATTTTAAATTATTTATTTATTTTTTTTATGTCTTTAGTTAGTAAATATTAATATATTATTACTTTTTTACTCATTTATTAAAAGCAACTTATGTTCTTTTTAAAAATGATGATAAATTTATTGTTTTTGTTCGATAAAAATTTTAAAGTTTAAATTAATTTTAAATGGGGCGGGGACTATCTTTCTCATACCCGCCCTGTACCTGCTTCGGGGTAATGATC
>CAIGRR010479789.1:0-12275 GCA_903798365.1 Fraxinus sp. 1973-6204 | reverse complement strand
TTTTTTCTGATTTTGATTGATAATGGATTCAATAATTCTATTTTATCGACTGCAGTGGTGAACCTACGTGACATAATTTTAATAATTTAAAAAATGATTTTAACTTTTTTAAATGATATGTCACGTACAATGCCAACTTTTTGATGATTATTGCAGTTGCCATACCCATTCACATATGTATGGGCCCACAACGGCCCCACAATGTGAGCCCATTGTAGCCCCCACACACATGTGAGGGTTGTGTAGAAAATTGTGTGTCAAGTGTGTACAAGTAGCAATTTTAAACTATAAATAGCACTACTTATTGATTATGACCATGAACATTGTTCAGTTTTAGAGATGACGATGACGGTGAAGAATTTACTAATATTGGAAAAATAAAAATAAAATACAAACCTAGGGGGCATAGAACACTTCCATCCAATGAAGGGAAATGCATAAAACTTGAACCGATCAAGTTTGTTGGATCTTCAGAATTGCCTATAGCTATCTTTATCGGAGTAAGCCAATCTATATCCGAAGATCAAATGGAAGTGTCATCACAAACCACGGAACATAATTGACATCTTAAATTGTAGCAATATAAATTACGTTGCATGCTCTTCTTCTTTGCTTTGAGTCCTTTGACATGCAACTGATGTTCTACCATACTCAATGCTTGTTAAATTTGTATTGGTCAACAGGCTTGAACAGCAATACTGAGGCGCTGATCAAGAATCTGGGTGTGTCAAAATGGAGAAGTTCCGAGTTCTTGGGGGAGCCGGCCAAGCATGTTAGCCCAAAATCTGTTTCCGGCTTCATCCAGCAGCCGCGTTGAAGTGTAGATTATTTGGGCTTTGGTTTGCAGTTCGGCCAAGAAATGGCAGTCTTGTTTTCTTGTAGCTTTATGTGTAGACCAAAGTTCTTCCTAGTTATATTCTGAAGACACTAGTTTAGTTTAGCAACGAGATAATGTAAAATAATCATGCTGTGGCATATATAGAGAAAAAAAAAAAAAGTATTAGATAAATTTCTCCCATCTTTGAAGTATCTCTCATCGTGACCAATAGCAGCAACGACCTAAACTTGTTCTCCATGAATTTTGAGACGGTTAAATTAAGCACGTGTTTGGGCTCCATTTTCATAAAAAATCATTTTTTTCAACTCTCATTTTCAGCTCGACATTCTCTTATAAAATAATTTTACACGTAAATCGAAAAATTTTCCTTATTTTTTAATTACACATTTACCAACTTTTTACTATTTCAAAATGCATTTTCTTGAAAAAAAATGGTGAGCCCAATCAAGGGCTAATTGTTTCCAGTCATTGTGTTTGATTCGTTGTGACTTGTGAGTCGTTCTCATAAGATGATCTGTAGCAATGCAACTTATATGGGTTGCTTTGAACATACTTAAATCTACAAGATAACAGAAATTTGACAAAAACGAACAAACCACAGAAATTTTCATTCGTAAAAGGGTGATCTCTCCAAAGCTTACTCCCCGATCGATAAGAGAACCAATTCTGTCAACTACTCAACTTCTACAAAGAAGTGAGTCTACTCCCTGATCCACTGCAAACTATTATGAACTACCATAACTGCTATTGCCTTTGTTGAACAGTTGAACTTATGGGAACATAATTCAGGAACATGATTTTAATCCATGTAACGAACTAAATTCAAGACAAGCAGTATAGATAGAGATTTGTTTTTATTTTCTCGCACAGGTAATCATATATCTTTGTACATTGGAGTAATTTCAGGTGATTCACTTTGTTACATTGGATTAAAGAGTCATTATGAGTTGCTAACCGTACGTGCATGATGGAGTAACAAAACAGGCAGAATTTAATTTGACATCCAACCATAGTGCGGAGTCGACATGTTTCATCATCTAGGGGACAACAGGTAACGGTGTGCTTGCAGATGCTTGAGCTTGAAGAATCTGAAGCTTCAGAAGCAAGGCAAACCTGGATAAGTTGAAATTGCTCAAAGTTGGATTGTGGTTAGTATATCAGCTTCTGCTCAACTAGGTACTTCTGAAAGTAGAGCATCACTTTCTTCTTGAGACTTCCTCTTGGATTGAGCTTCGAGCTTAGTCTGGTTCCCAATTGCATCAGATATAGCCTTTGGCAGCAAAAATCCGGGTCGCTCAAGAATTCGTGCCCGATCAAGTACCATAGGCTCCCGCAAAGTGATCTGGATACCATCATATGTCCAAAGAGTCAAGTTGGCTTCACCTTTTAAACCCAAAGAGAACCAACCTAAGCCAGCCACTGCAACGTCAACACTGTTCACATCCCAGCTTGTTCCAGATGCTTTGACTACTCTCTTTCCCCATGTACCCAATTCAGAGACTCGGTTTACACTAACAGGAGGCTGAAAGAATAATTAGCACAAAAAAAAAAAAAAAAAAACTATCAGAAATTANCTCTTTCCCCACGTACCCAATTCGGAGACTCGGTTTACACTGACAGGAGGCTGAAAGAATAATTAGCACAAAAAGCAAAAAAAAAAAACTATCAGAAATTATATTCTGGAATTTGGAATTTTTGTCTTGAATTTCATATGCATGAAAAGTCATTTATGTACAAAATTGAAAGACCAAAATCTCGAAAATTCCTTGAATTGCATATATCATCTTATTACGTGTGTCAAAAGACCAAAAGACAAGTTCTACTTCCCAGAGCACAGGACTCCAAATAAGAAATTTTAAAACATAAATATTTTACTAGCAATCTGGACCGACACTCTTGGAAAAGATAAAAGCACAATTTGAACTAAGATTTGGCTCATCAACAATGAATATTACCGAAGTTTAACTACTGAGTAGATCAAAACAGCCTCAACTGTTCAAAGAAGACGAGATAAATTTATGAACAGCACACAAGAAAACGTCTTAACTTTCTCCATTAATCAACAAGGACACTTTTCTTTTAACGAAGATGTGCTCTTAATTGAGTGAGTTTTGCAATTTACATATCTACTTTTAAAATCTTATTTAATCCTGTCTTTATTGTTTCTTCCATTTCAATCACAAGTGATGGTTCGAAAAAAAAGAAAATAGTATCTGCAAAAGGATTCCGCGAATGGAGATACCACCCGATACAACATATTGGGAGCAAACATAGCTATACTAAAACATATAAAATACATATAATTATATACGTGATATTCCAATTGAATGATGGATGCTATCTCATTTAAGATTAAGGGTCAACAGCATCAGCTGTGAAATTATGAAAAAAAATCACGGTCAAACTCGTACAAATGAACTTTATACATCATAAATATTGTTAAATATGTTATATTCCAAGAGGATGATGAATATTATTCCATTTAAGAGAATGGGTCACTGCATCAATTGCAAAAATAATAATAATAATAATAATAATAATAATAAATAATCCTGGAATAATTAATCCAAATGAACCTTACACATCAAACATAAATCAATGCAGAAAAATGTTAAGAAAAAAAGAAAAGAAAAGCTAAACTGTATGCTGTTCAGTTACCAGCTGAAAACCCGCTAAACCTTTTTATTTTTAAAGTGTTAAATTACATACACTCAATGTTGCTAAGAGGTTTTCGTTTGTGGTCAGAAGGCATTACCTGCAACCTAATGCCAGTATGCTTGCTCTTGATCTCATCAGCATTTTCAATCTTTCCTAGATGAAGTGAGACATTCGGTGACGTCCAAACCGTGACATATATTGTTTCCACAGAAGCCTCATTAAGATCCAGTCTGGCTAAGGCACCAACATGTACAGCTTGACCTACCTGCAGAAGATTAGAATTCTGTATTAGGAGCATGTTTGCTAAGCTTAAGAAAAATAGTAGGGAAGCAAGCAAAGACCTTTTAAAAATGAAGTTTTAGAACTAATAAACCCCCACCCCCACCCAATCTCCAAAATTAAAGAAAAGTAAATTCTAAAACAGCTCAAACATGTTTGGGGTAAAAAGTTACTCAAAAGCAGCTTTTAAGTATTTTTAAGCTTACCAATTATGATCAGCAGGCTTTATCCAAGCAAGTTTGACGATACATGGATGGTGTTTATTTAAAAACTGAGGTGCTAGAAAATGAGAGGAAAAAAGAGAGAAAAGTCATCTTATAATGACAATAGCTATAGCATCTATGCACAGGTGACATGTCGACTACATAAAAAAAATTTGTAAATAGCTGTCTTAACATTGAATTAATTCATATAGCAATCCTGATTAAAAAAGGAAGTATGCTTAGAATCGCAAAAATACATAATCTTGACATTGTTTAAACCAGCTTATCTCTGACTCTGGCTATTTGTTCATTTATGATTTATCCTTTGCCATAACCAGCTATTACTCATTAGCAAGTCATCTTAAAGGAAAAATAACAGTTCGTACGAATCAATAATTTGAATATTTAGGCAGATTGTTCTCTATCAGAATTTTAATTACCATAATCTGTAGGATGTCATTAGTCTTAAAGCACAAGTAAATCATAACTTACCTTTATCCTAAAAGATCGAGGTTGTAGCTCTTTTCGTATCTCAACCATTTTCTGCTCCTCCCTGTTCAATCTCATGGACATTAAATACGGATGTAGGAGGCCTGGAGTGTCATACATTTTTGCCTTAGCAGACAATATTCCTCCAATTCTCAAGATACCGAGAGTTGTTCCAGGAATGGCGGCTTCTGTAAGTTTTGTGACCTTTACTCCTTCTTTCTTGGCGAATGCATTGATTAGTGTCGACTTTCCTGCATTTTGAGCCCCAATAACCCAAACATTCCCTCTAGGCCCAGCCATATCCTTGATGAATGCAAACAAGTTCTTTACACCCAAATCCTTACGAGCACTAACCATATAAACCCCACTTAGCTTAGGGGCTCCATTTGCCTTGGCTCGGTGCCTAACCCATCTATCTAACCTTGTGGGCGAAATTTGAGAAGGAAGAAGATCAACCTTTGTAGCCACCAACACAAGCCTTGGCAACTTTTTACTAAGCTTTAAACCATCTTTCCTTCCTTCCAACACTTTGAACAAGGACTTGGCTGCACGTTTTGGAAATGAACCATCAAAATCAACACAATCAACCACCATAACCACTACTGTAGCATCTGCATTCCCTGTGGGCTTCATCAACCTCGTACTAATCAAACGATCAAAATCAAAATCCGGTATCAAATTTTCAGCAGCCTGGTTTTTCACCTGGCCATAATTTCTCAGAGAATGACACCGTGCACAAACTGTCACCTCTTCGTTCTCTCTTCGAGCCTCCCTAGCCATTCTTTTTCTCTCCGCCTTAGACACCCTCTTCTTTTTCGCCTTCTCAAGCGTCTCCTCTGTAATGTTACCAAACCCAACTCCAGCTGGAGCAAAACCATCCAACTCCTTCAACAAATCATCATCTTCATCTTCCAGCTCAGATTCCCATTCTTCCGAATCCCAATTAATCCCATCCTTATCATTTTCTTCCAATTTTCCCTCAATGTCATCCTCAAAGTCATCATCATCTTCTTCAAACTCATTAAATTCCTCCTTCAAAAAGTCATCCGCATACTCCCCATCATCCCCCATATTTGTTACTTCCATTTTCTTCTTCTTGTAATACCCAGGGAGATTCGGGTCTTTATCTTGCATGAACACTCCACAACCAGGGCATATAGACCCATAATTCTCATCCTCATCTCTTCCTTCACTCAAAATCAGACTTTTAACACTTTTTCTTGAAACGTTTCCATTCTTTTTCTCAGCTTTCTGAACGGTTGCTTCACTACCTTTTACACTTAAAGCAATGCACAAACCTTTCTTGTTATACCCGTCCTTCTTCTTTCCTACATTCAGCCCTGCAAATAATTGATTTGGCAAGTGGGTTTCACACATAGTGCAAGAAAATGATAGAAATTAGAGAGAGAAAGAAGATTTACCGGTACCAAGCTGAAATCTTGATAAACAGTTAGCTTCAATATTTCTGTTCAAAGAAAAATTGATTTTCAGTTCAACAGTCGTTGATGATAGAGAGGCTGTTGACAGCAAAACCGCCATTTCCCCTCCGCCTTTTTCTTCTGCTAAACCCTGTCCTGTTTGGCTTGCCCCCAATACCCCGTTACAATTTTATCACAAATTTTCCGAGATATTTAAATGGAGCTCACTGAATTTATAGGTTTGTTTTATATAAGTTACTAAACTTTAATTTATTTGAATTAGTAATCCAACTTATTTTTTTTTCTCGGTTTAACCTTTTTCATCCTCTCCACGATCAAATCTAATGACTCGTCCAACGTGTCAAACGTAAGCCCCTGTTTGGTACAGATTAAAATCAAATTTTCATTACATTTTGATAAAAGTTGATGAAATGTGTGATTGAAAAGTTGTGGATACCATAAAATATGCAGTTAAAATTAATTATTGACTTTGACTTAAATTAAAACTTTAATTTTAATTGGTGCCAAACAGATGCTAGATAAGTGGGCTGTCAACTTAAGAAAAAAAACTGGTATATAAAGAATATTAGTTCTGATCATTATGCCTATGAATATTAATAACCAAAACTATTGCTTCAATAATTAGTAATGAGTTTGGAACTAGCCCTCATTAATTTGTTTAAAAATTTCAAGCTCAAGAAGTATGTAGTCGAGTAAGAACCCTAGAACTCTTTCTACTTCGGTCGAATAGTGAATTCTTTTATTATTACTATTTTATATGTAGCCTCTTTTGTTTTAGATGTTTTTTACTTGCCCCTTGTTTGGTATAGATTAAAATAATATTTTTAGTAGATTTTGATAAAAAAATGATAAAATGAGTGACTGAAAGGTTGTGAGTCCCATAAAATGTGCGGTTAACATTAATTGTTGACTTTGACTTGAGATTTTAATTGAGTTTTAATCTAAACCAAACGAGAGCTTATTCTTCTTCGAACTCAAATGCCCATGTACTTGTACTCTTTTTTTGTCGTGCTATGTCTAGCTTGTTTCAGAGCGTGCTAGCACATAGCACAACCAAATAGAGGTATGGATGGGCTCAAAAAGCAAGAGTTATGCCCCGAGCCCTTACCTCAAGTTGAGCGGGAGAACTTCGGGTATGTCTTTGGTAGGAGTAGGGTAAAATCGATTTGACACTCATTCGGTTGAGCCTTTTCTCTTCTCTCTCGATAGGTGGTTGAGCAACTAGAGTGAATAGATCCAACTATTAAAAATGCTTATATATTTATTTTCAAAGATTATTAAAAGAAGTCATATATTTTTCATTCTAATTCCTCCATAGTTAAAATTTTGATTTTAATTTAACTTATAGTCACAAATTAATTTTATATGCATATTTTATGAGATCTACAATTTTTTAATCATATATTTTATCAACTTTTATTAAAATTTACTAAAAATCTAATTTTTAGCTACACCAAACATGGGGCTATGTACAACAATTCTCACGAGGTATAACATAAAAAATGATTCCCTTGCCATATTATCTTCCGAGTCCCATCCTATTTAGTATTTACAACAAGCATTTTCCATAATCTAGAGGTAGAAAAAAAAAAAAGGCCCATCGGAAGAATCTGAGCGAATGGACTTTAACCATGCCGAGTTTCGACATTGGGGAATTTATTTTTTTCATTGTTTGAAGAAAAAATAAAATTTTTGGCTAAACATGTTTTGATAGCTTAGTTAAAATTAATAATGAAAGATTTCAAGTAGATTAGATCCCCATGAATTTTTGTTTATATTGATTCTGTTGAAAATATAATAACATTGAAAGAGAAAAACAACAATATTTGACTGTATAAATCAAGCCATCGCATCTCATAAATGTCAAGCATATTAACCATTGTTTTGACGCATATAAAACCCATTAATGAAATACATTACCTCCAAGTGTTGGTGCAACTTGATTAGAAGCCATGAGACATCAATGAAGTTCCAGTAAATCAGATTCAAAATGCAAAGAGGGAGGCTAGGGTTCTTTGAATCCGGTTCTTCAGTCTCTCTCTCGTTCACCACACACACACACACACACATCAAAATGCTATTTTTCTGATGGGCCACAAGCCCGATGGGTGAGCTTGGGCAAGCAAGATTGAAGAATGGACCTAAGGGCCCAAAACATGGTTAGTTGATATAATACTGTCCATCCCATAAATGACCCAAATGTCATATTATGTTAGTCCACAAAATTAATCCAACATTCTCCCACTTGGACTACATAATCTTACCACAAATGCTTTCATAGCAACATACATAAGCAAAATAATCACACATAACCAACACACCGATAGGGTGCATAGGCCATACATAATCAGACGCTACTAATCCAGAAGCATGATAATAACATTAATATGAATTCAACGGAATAAATATCATCATTTCGTCACTTATCATATCACAAAGATACAAAGTATCATAAAATAGTGACATACATCCATAATATGCATGAATTACACAATTCAAGCAATCCTTACAAAACATACAAAGAACGACAGACTCCCACTGAAACAAAGAAATTAGGCTCCTAACAATCCCATACGGGAGATGTGTTCTTGAAACACACAAATAGGTAAGCCTTTAGTTAGTGGGTCCACCAACATGCTACTCGTAGGCATGTGCTCAATGATAATGAGAGACTCTGGCAACTTTCTCTTTGACAAAGTAGAACTTGATATCAATATGTTTGGAGCGAGAAGTGCTCCTAGTTTTCCGAGAGAAAGATACGGCTACGGAATTGTCACAATATAATCTCAACGGTCTCGAAATGGAGTCCATAACTCCTAATGCTGAAATGAAGTTCTGTAGTCATATTGCATGACAAGTAGCCTCAGAACACGCCATATACTCTGCATCCATGGTCGAAGAAGTCGTAAGTGTCTGTTTAACACTTTTCCACGAAACAGCTCCTCTTTCCATTATGAAGATGTACCCAGAAGTGGATTTCTTATCATCCACGCAGCCTGCATAATCGGAATCACTGAAACCAACCACTTCAAGAGTGTCGGTCCACCGATATGTCAACATGAGATCCTTGGTACCTTGAAGATACCTCAAAGCTTTCTTAGCTGCTTTCCAATGGCTTTGACCAGGATCGCTCGAGTATCTACCAAGCACACCAACGACAAAGGCAATATCAGGATGTATGTTAGTATGTATACTTGAGCATATATTAGGCTGCTAACAACAAAAGCATAAGGGACTGTTTTCATCTGATCTCTCTCAACATCATTCTGAGGACATGGGCCTTAGAGAACTTGTCATCCTTCACAATTGGAGTCTTTACAAAAGAACAAGACTACATATTGAACATCTTCAAGATACGATCAATGTAAGTACGTTGAGACAATCTGAGAACACCATTGGCCCTATCACGAAGAATTTGTATGCCCAAGACATATGAAGCTATACCAAGATCTTTCATATCAAATGGCCAAACAATAGTTGTTTTGTCTCAAACAATAAGTTAGTGTCATTAGTAGCGAGCAAGATATCGTCAACATACAAAACCAGAAATATGTACTTGCTCTCACTAACCCTCATGTATATACGTTGATCAACAATGTTTTCCTTGAAACCGTTAGCGGTGATAATTTCATCAAACTTGAGATATCACTGACTTGAAGCTTGTTTTAACCCATAAATTGACTTCTAGAGCTTACAAACCATGTTTTCTTTTCCAACTACCTCAAAACCAATAGGTTGAATCATGTAGACATTTTCACTTAAATCTCCATTCAAGAAACCCGTTCTTACATCCATTTAATGAAGTTCCAAGTTGAAATGTGCCACAATAATTCGTAAATAGTTTTTAGTCGAAACAGGAGATAAGGTTTCCTTGTAATCGATACCTTCTCATTGGCTATAGCCCTTAGCTACCGGCCTTGCTTTATATCTCTCCACTTGACCTTTAGCATCACGCTTGGTTTTGAATACCCAGTTGTAGCCAATGGGTCTACATCCTTTTGGTAACTCTACCAAGCTCCACACTTCGTATTGTGACATAGAGTTCATCTCATCATTCATAGCATTCATCCAATAATTGGGTTGAGGACTAGAGATGGCATCCTTATAGGTAGTTGGATATGAGGTTTCATCGATGTCATACTTATGCTCCTGCAAGTAGACAATGTAGTCATCAGAGATTGCAGGTTTGCGAACCCTTTCTGATCTCCTTAAAGGTGCATCTTCTATGGCTACATCTGGAGCTTCTTGTGCTACTTGTTCAATGGGTTAATCCTGAATGGATACTGAACGCTGGTCAACCATAGGGCCAACTGTTGGAGAAGAAGTGACAGGCATATGGATAATAACTGGGTATTGTCTAAACATAATTTCTCTAAGCCTTTAGCTTGTACCAGTGTCATCCTCGAAATAGATTGCCCGATTTGATTCAACAACTCTGGTGGTATGAAATGGACAATAAAACCTGGAGTCATTTGATCCCACACGATAACCAATAAAGTAGTCACTGTAGATCTTAAGGTCAAGTTTCTTGGATTACGGATTGTAGGGTCTTACTTCCGCTTTACAACCCAAAACATGAAAATGACGCAAAGTGGGTTTCTTCCGTGACCACAACTTATAAAGAGTCTTGGGAACATACTTATTAGACACCTGATTCAAAATATAAGTTGCAATTCTCAGAGCATCACCCCATAGGAACTCTGGCAAAGAAGAGTTTGCCAACATACATCGCAGCATGTCAAGAAATGTGTGATTTCTTATCTTCGCAACTCCATTTTGCTGAGGTGTACCAGGCACTGTATATTGAGCATCAATGTCGCACTACTGTAGGTACCTTGCAAAAGGTCCAGGGTTTCGTCCCGTCTCATCATATCTCCCATAGTACTCACCACCTCTATCAAAAAGAACCACTTTGATCATTTTCTCTTGTTGAAGCTCTACCTTTACTTTGAAGGCTTCCAAAGAATCAAAGTTCTTATGAATGAGCTCAACAAAACCATAAAGGGAAAAATCGTCAATAAAAGTGACAAAGTACTTGTAATCACCCATAGCTGGAGGAGTAAGAGGCCCACAAATATTGGTATGGATTAACCCAAGTAATTCTGTGCACCTGTCAACTTTGTTGTTTCTAACCTTGGCAGTCAACTTTCCTTTTATGCAGTCAACACAAGTGTCAAAGTCTGAGAAGTCAAGATCCTGTAGAATCCTATCCTTTATCAATCTTTTCATTCGTTACCTAGAAATATGGCCTAATCGCTTGTGCCATAGAATGGAAGATTTTTCACCCAATTTTGACCTTTTTGTGGCAGCAACAGTATTAAGAGAAGAATAAGTAGTAACAAGAGACGCATCCACCAAATCAAGTTTATAAAGATTACCACATAAAATTCCATTTTCAATCAAAATAAAGTCACGGTACAATATAACTTTTCCAGTTCCAAAAATAAAACTGTAACCAGTTCTATCCAAAATAGACATAGAAATTAAATTTCTCCTTATTGAAGGTATGTATGCAATTTCATACAACTCCAAAAAAAGTCCAGCGGTAAGCTGTAATTTGACTGGCCCCAAAAATCCAACTTCAGTTCTTATACTATCTCCCATATATACATGCTGCTCCATACAGTTGGTTTCTTTCTGCTTGTCATCTCCTGCAAGGAATTGGTAACATGAATCGTAGCACCAGTGTCTAGCCACCAAGTATTAGAAGGCACATCAATAATATTTGACTCTAGGCAAACCTTCACCAAAAGATTACCTTTATTCTCCATTCTGGCCTTGAGCTTCCTGCAATCTGCCTTCTTGTGCCCAAACTTTTGGCAATAATTGCATTTTCCTTTAAAGCCCTCATTCTTATGAGCATTGGAAGCTAAGGGCGCTCCTTGCCCATTCCATTTGTTACCCGTATTCTGTTTCTTAAAGGGCTTGTTGTCATTGGTATTCTTTTATAGAGACTTTCTTTTCTGACTATTGTTGTTCTGGTTTGTTACCATAGCCACACTTCTTGCCCATCCCTTTTTTATGTCATCCTCTTCCTTGGCAAGAATGGTAGTCATCTCCTCTATGGTCCATTGTTCTTTCTGAGCATTGTAACTGGACCTAATGGAGTCAAACTGTAATGGAAGAGTCCCCATAATGAACCATACAATGTAGTCCTCATCAAGTTCCATACCAATTGCCTCGATCTTTTGATAACATGCCACAATCTTGTTGTTCACGAAAATATGTTTCGAATAAAAACCACCGCAAGTGTACGGTTCGTTACAAGTAATAAAGTGGACTTTTTGAGTCCGAATATCGTTCCCACAAGGATTGATTAGTTCTAATTCTAATTATCGTGACCTTAACCGAAACCAATAAAAGATAGTG